>JAFVLL020042287.1:0-16299 GCA_021397915.2 Tor tambroides | reverse complement strand
GCGCCGGCACCTTTGTGCGTGCAGTTGAAGAGCGCGCGCTCCGAGCACAGTACAGTTTCCGGCTCGTTTGACTCGCGCCTGCTGCTGAAGTGAAGTGGAGCAGGCATCTGAAACGTCTCCCGTTTGATTTGATCGTAAAAACGTTCTGCGACTGAATAAATGCACTTCTTGTCAAGAGAAAAAATGACAGAAACAGCAGTTGTGAGTGGGAAGGCCAACCCTAGCCCCGCCCCTGCGTTAATTGCGTTAAATATTTTTAACGCGTTAAACTGAAAAAATTAATCTCATGCGTTAACGCGCTAATTTTGACACCACTAATATATATATATATATATCCCTCAGACCTCGACCATAGTATCTTAATCTTAAATTGATTCCTGTAAACTGACAAAAACTTCATCTGATCTGTCCCCACAATTCAATTCTTTCAAAAACTTCCTTTCTACCTCAACTTCATTTCATCCACATTTCTAACAGCATCTCCTAATTTGGTGTGACTCAATGGGAATGTGTGTAATGCCCCCTCAAGAGGCTAATGTCATACTAAAGATGCCTTCATCCACCAGCCCGGCTGGTCTGGCACGACACGGAGCCACATTTGCTGGCTGCCTCCATATTTGTAACCCCACTGGCTAAGTGGCTTCCAGCTGCTCTTACAGACAGCTTTACACTGAAATACATGATTCCACTGCCTCCCCTCCCCAGAGGTCTGACCGCATAACTGGGTGGGCTTTGGGTGGAGAGAGGGGCGGCAGAGAACACGCTGTTGTGCAAATATATTAAACCAATCATAGAGCAAGAGAGTCAAAAGAGGACATGACCGTCTGGGGCCCGACTCCAAGCAGCTGCTAAGTATCACAACTCTGGTCAGCACAATCCACACCCCAGTGAGTGTTGTTTAATAATCCTGTCCATTTGTGTGCAAAGCTCCATCTGGATTACAGATCTAGATGGTTCATCTAAATAATAGGATGTAGCCAACAGATCGCAAATCACTCGTCAGATTTGGAAAGTTCACTGAGGCCATGAGCAAAAATGTCATCATGCTAACAGTTGCACTTGAAACGCCAATGTAATGGCTAAAAAACCAATAACATGTTCACCTTAAATGCATTTTAAGATGCTCTGGATAAAAGCGTGTGCTAAATACGTAATATAAATCAGGGGTTATTGGATAATTTCTGTGCTTCTTTCCAAGGTTACTCAAAAGCAACCTAATGGTAAAATTTGGGGCATCTAGATTGAAACCAGGGACCTTTTAATCCGCAGGCAAATGCTTAAACTATACCCCTCATTTTTAATAAAGGATTAACATGATTCCAGAGAAGCCCATAAACACCAACTGGTCTTGCTCTAGCAGTTTTGACAGGAAGTTCAATTAATGTGTGTGAATTTCCGAATGAAACCAAATACTCTGTTTCTAATAATAATCTGCAGGCTTCCCCTGACACTACGTCAAAAATGTTTCGGGGTATAGAAAGTACTCACACGGGATGCGGCTGGCATGCCAGGGTGCCGAGTTTGTGACAAATCCGTGCTTTGATGCGGTGACGATGACCCATGTTCCTGGCCGGTACAGGAACGTAAGTGTGACAATCCCATCTCCTCCTGCAAGGCTGGATGCTAAGACGGTCTGGTTTCCACACACCTGAACTGTGGATTCCTTTAGGGGTGACAGGTCGCTGTTGTCAAACACCTGGACTTTAATCAGCACTTCTGTGGAAACAAGAATTCAAGGTTTTTAAAGCAATATTTCTTTATAAAAGAAAATCATTTTAATATAATTTGTTCTGAATATACTGACATAATTGACATGTACTGTATAGGTAACGGTTATTATAGTTAACTAAAACATTTCCCATTTTTATTTAGTTCAAGTTACTTAAAATTAAATGAAACAAACTAAAACTTTAAGGGCCAGATTTACTAAACAGTGCAAATTAGCATTAGAGCACAATTCCAGAAAAGCGCAGATGAGAGGGGAAAATTCTGTGTGATTTACTGGCATTTCATTTAATGTGCACATTAAAGAACACAGACACAGCCAAATCATTTCCATAATGACCAGCACAATCTACCAAGAGCAGTGCAAATTAGCGCCTGCTTTAAAACATGCTTTTTTCTGGGCGTTAAATAATGGCGCAAATACCAGGAATTTGACAAGCACAAATGTTAGTAAATCGTGTTGCATGATTCATTTTAATACTCTCCTCCCATAAATTTTGTGTCTGAAAGGGAAACTCCTACAAATGCATATTCAATAAGGTCAGGCACAAAAATAACTGTCCACACCTTTTCAGCACTAATTCTTCACTGCGCGTCTTTAGTAAAACCTGACAGTACTATTTTAACGCCAAAAGACGGTTTGCATTGGCGCAAGCTGTTAGTAAATCTGGCCCTAAAACTATAGACATATTTAAAATATTGGTAACACTTTACTTAAAGCCTTTATGCATTATAAAAATAGTTTTAATGCATTAATTATGTCTTGTAATGCACCTTATAATGCATTGTACAATCTCATGAATAATTGTAACCAGAGTTAATACATTATAACACTTATCAATTCATTGTTACACTATGCATTTTAAATTCGGTTATAATTATTTACGACAAGGTATAATGTATTACAATGCACATTATGAATAATTATAATGCATTACACCCTCCTTTAATTACTCTTTATACATTATACATAAAGGCTTTAAGTGTTACCAAAATATTTTTAAAAATTACAAATAAAAATGACAAAAACACAACAAAATTACTAAAACTAACTAAAATTAAAGTGAAATCAGAAAACAAAAATAAAATCTACTTCAGAATATTACCAAAAACTATAATTGTACATCAGTGATACTAAAATAACACTGGTATAGATTTGGATATGGATGCACAACATATCAGTACAATCCAATACCGTCCTATATTAAAGACTTTTTCGTTCAGTATTGAATATACAGTATATATTGGCTAAATCTACTGTTGTGGTATTATAATCGACATGTCCCTCAACTGCATGTAACATGCATCTTCTCTTTTATGTCTCAGTCAGATGACCTTTTCCTGTCTAAGTGATTGATTGACCAGACCACAGTAAGCACCACCGTGGACTAGACTTTGTGCCACAAGCTACTTGAGACTACATCCGTGTATGGAACTAAAATTGTCAAGTCTCTTTTAACAACACATTCGCTGAGAGTTTATGCTAGGCTCCTCTAGACCCAGTGGCCTACATTTAACAGATGAGATGACTATGTTTAGAAGTGTTTGTCCTGATCCGTCACGTTAAGTACTCTGGTTTGTTTACATTAAAGACTCGAAAGCATGGCAAGCCTTTGAGCCACTTTCAGTGAGCCAGAAAGTCTGCCACCATGTTCGATTGACACTGGACAAATGCAGCAAATCTATCTAGTTGAGTTCCTGGACATGTGCTTACTGTTCGAAATGGATGACCTGGTTCACCCCCTAGAACTTTTACAAGGGCACAGTCAGAGACATGTAAACAGGCCAGGAGGACAGCAAGTCTTTGCCCTGGATTTTTTTTTTGAGATCTGGGTACTTGAGGTATCTTATGGGTGCATACAATTGAATATATTTTATTGTAAATGCATTAAAATACAGTTTTTAAGTTTCAGTAATCATTTTGTTCTGTGAAAACTGAACATTTTACTTAAGAGCAAGTCATGAACAATTCCTGACCAGAACCGTTTACCACTCTGTTCATGCAATTCTTGCTTTGCGTCCTGTTCACTCGCATGCTGCAGCGTCCTTCAGAACCTCTCGTTCTTTTGATTCTAAATGGGTCAATTGATGCATGTTACCATGGATACTAGGAGATGTCAGCAGGCTAACTGTGGGAAAAAATGGGTCCCTGCATTTCCTGGCGAGGGGACACAAGTTCGCTTCAGAAAATAAGATCTTCTGAACCAGTCATGCGCTGAAGATCTAATTGCACACCGATGATGATAATATTCAAACAACCCGTATGAATCCACCTGCATGAACAGAAAAGGTTATATTACCTTACAGAACTGTTTGGCTAGCTTGTTTTCATAATATCATGAGTACCATGTGTAAAACTCAGTGGAGCAAGAAGGGATATCTAGAAAACAGCTGGCCTGAATAGTGTTGTTGAGATGTCTTCATAAAAGACACACACACATTTAAAAGTTTGTTAATACTTTAATTATTACTAAATTAATACTTTTATTAAACAAGGCAACATTAAAATGACTAAAACTGACAGTAAAGAAAATTGTTACAAAAGATTTCTATTTCAAAAATACTATTAAATTATGAAATTAAGCAGCACAACTGTCATCAACAGTGATAATAAGAAATGTTTCCTGAGCAGCAAATCAGCATATTAAACTGATTTCTGAAGGATCATGTGACACTGAAGACTGGAGTAATGATGTTGAAAATTCCATTTTGCCATCACAGGAATAAATTATATTTTAAAGTATATTTAAATAGAAAAGTATTTTAAATAGAAGTCTTTTAAATTGTGAAAATTTCACAATATTATATTTTTTTTTTTCATGAAACCATAAATTAAAACCATTTAGATCCTTCAATCGAAAAAGTTGACATGCTTTAATATATATATATATATATATATATATATATATAAATAAATAAAAAACATTCATGATCCCCCAGAGGAACATTAACAGAATTTAAAGAATCTTCACTTCCACTCAACCACCAGGATTTCCTGTACACAATTCCACTTCCTGTCTATTGTTTGAGCTGAAATGCAAGGCATAAATAATCCAGGAACCTTTTCAGTGACAAAAGTTCTCAGCCTCAGCGGAAAAATGAACTCACAGAATAACTTTTATTTTACTAGAACTAAATATTTATTTAAAACTAAAACATAAATTTGCCAAATATAAATATTTATCTGCCTTTGAGTGGAAGATGAAAACGAAGCCTACATTTTTCAACTCTTTCCATGTTTAGTCCTGTCCACTGCGATCGTCTCTTTAAAACAAACAGCACTTCATTATTTGCTTGTATTAAGCAGCAAAATCTCTTCCACTCCTGAACACAGTGGCAGTCACGAGTAGCATTTCCCTGCAGGCTGAGTGTCTATGTTATAGGCAGCTGATGTGACGGATTGGAGACCACAGCACTTTTTGAGTTGTGGACATTTGCCAGAAGTTTGCAAAGTCTCACTTCTGAATAATAAATATTTTCAACAACAAACATTTCTACACTGCTGAAATGTCGTCTTTGCAAATTACTAACACTTAAAGGACCATAAACATTTCAAATGGCACAATTATCAATATTAACCATTTATCAGTTTTGGCTCTTTTGCCTCTTTAGCAGCATGTTGATGCCGTTGCTAGAGCTTAACTGGAGGATTTGCACATCTCTTCCTCTCTCTAACACTTCTTAATGTGTTCCACTGCCAAACAATGACACCATTGGGTTTTAGATTAGAAAGCCTCATTGTTCAGGCAAGTGTAACGTCAATGTGAAACTGGGAAAAAGATGGTCAAGTGGGGAAATCCTTCAAGACAAATATCTGCTCTATATCTCCATGTTACACTAAGGCAAAAAGGTGTAATTAATTTGTTGACAGGTGGTCCTGGTGTCACCGATGGTTCCAGACCACCCTGTTGTTTTTTCAGACAGGCAGATGATGTGTTAACGGCCAAGCAGGAATGTCTGCCTGTCAGGAGCCTTGTTGGCCAAAACCACTGTAAAGGCAGTGTAGCCATACTGTGAGGGCTGAATAAACACAGGCACTGATGTATGTGTGGTAGCAGGGTCCAAAATTAACACTCACTCAGCACCAAAAGCAAGTAAAGATTTGGCCAGAACATAATACCTACATAAGGAATAATACATAGTTTCAGTTGATTTGTGAATAAAACACCTTACCGCTGCTGAAGTGACGTGCACTATTCAAATGAATGTGTTCACATAATAAACCACCAAAACAAAAATATAAGAAACAAAATCATGTGTCGTACACAAGATTTTGTGGATGATTATGTGGCTAGTGACAATATTCTGTGCAATAAAAAGAAATGTGTGTGCATCTTTGTTAGGAAGAGCAAACTCTCACCTCTCCATCTGTATAAGACGGTTTGGAGAGCCCTGAGTCAGAGATATAGAACAGCTCATAAATCACTGCCAAAAGCCTAACCCTCTCCCCAGCACCAGCTGGACGATGTCCTTAGCCCATGAAAACAGTAACCCAGGTCCTGCTCAGCAGGACAAAACGTTATGCAATAATCAGACAAAAACATCTAACAAAAATCCTGCTATTCATTCCTTTGCTAAAACTGGAGCACATTCACACCTTCATGTGATAAGACTTGAGATGCATGCGGTCCCTGTCTTTTCAGCTTGTTGGATGTTATGTGAGAAAAATATCCAAGCAGCTAAGCGAAAATACTGCTAGGACCTGAGAAAAATCCAATGTAAGATCAAATAGCTCAAGGTCTGACTTGGTACATTTAGCTTGTATGCTCTGGCATCTTTACAGATTTAAAGGGCTGCAAAAACAAACCAGTCATCCAAAGTGCAAGATTTTGCTGGAAGGGAAAAAATAATCTTCTAAGGGCTCTAAAGGTGTTGATACAACCCTGGAGAGCAAAAGCACAGCAGAAATGTGTTGATTCAGTTCTAATGAAACCATTGTTTCTCAGGGAATTTATAGACTTCTGCACAGCTTGATGAGAGGAAATGTCTGAAATGTGGAGCCTGAAATTCACAAGACTGCTCACTTTATCTTTCAGTGGTGGGCACTTAAAAAAAATACATTAACATTTAAAAAAAAATATATATATATTTGACAATTTATCAAGTACAACAAGGCTTCTTCAGTAGAAACCTATCAAGAATAAAAGCAAAAACAGGCTTAACATTTGGAGCCAAGTATGAAATTAAAATTATTTAACAGATTGACTACAAAATGAGCACTAAGGCAGAGCTAGATTTTAGTTTTGCCTAAGCATGCAAGCTAATGCAACGTACTGTAACGTGATAGATTTTTACTTATTTGCATTTTTTTTATTCGCACTAAATAAGGTGCCAAACAGTAACTGCAACAGTCTGTTAAGAATACTGCATGACCAAAAGGATTACAAGCAAAATTAGGAACCCTTTCTAAATCCTAATCCAGATTACTGTTTCAAAACATCACTAAACTCATATCAGACAAAATAAACTGAGCAAAACACAGACTTAACATTATAAACAAGCCTCTACTGCTGCACTAGAAGATGTCTGGCTGGTTTGTGTTTTATGGGCATTGGGCCATTTCGGGTTTAGATGACGCAATCTCCAATTTTTCATGCATTCTTTTCCTAAAGCTTTTCACGCCCACCAATCAAAACATCTGGACACATTGTGATGATGTGAAGCAGGACCTCCTCAGAGGTCAAGTTTACAGGGGCCCTGCTGCTGATAAATCTGCCGTTTCCTCTGAGCGTTAGGGTGTCTGGTGTCAACAAAGAAATTCCTACCTTTGAAAAGCTGCCCAGGGAGTTCGTGGTGGGCCAATGGCCAGACGCACACTCCTTAAGTTTTGACGGCCCGTGTAACCAGAAAATCCTGCCAAGCTATTCTGTACCCTTCCGCCCACAAACAGTCCATGCTATAAAGAGCCTTAAATAAAAGATCTGCTGTCAAAGCACATGACATCTGAAAGACCTTTCTATGACCTGCCAAAGAACATACAGGTGCTTTGAATTCGCAAATACAGACTAAAACAGAATTCAGTTCACTTCACATCTATCCCTAATGGTGGTTAATGGACCGTTTTCAACAAAAGTTACACTCTATTGACATCTGTTGCTCACAAAAAACAACCTTGTCTCTCAGTTACTGCAAACACATTTTTAATCATCAGCACATCTGGTGTGTTTTGGGCCCTGAAACACATTTTGGTGTGTTTTGGGCCCTGAAAATGCAAATTTTGAAAAACAGGTTTCGTAATGCAAGTTTTTGAAAATGATACTGTTATCATCTCAGTGTAAACTATAAAAACTTGAACATGTGAAAACCGTGACGTCATAAGCATGTGTATTTTGTGTTCAGACTTTGCCATGCGAGACGTTCTTTACAATGTGGCATTGCCAACTACTGGCCTGGCATGCATAATAGGGTTGTGCAATTAATCAAAATACAGTTTCGATTTCGATTTTGGCTTCCAACGATTATGAAAAAAAATAATAATCGAGATAAAACGATTATTGTGCCCTATTCTTTCCAGCATTGTGGGTTCGCTCCTACATAAAAGCCCAAACTTAACGTGCAAATCAGCAAAATCATGCAACATTATTTTCGCAAAATGGCATGTGCTTGATTTATTACTGTTTATTAGATTTGTGTTTTTAAAAGCACAAAAGAGAACTCGCGCTGTTCTGTGCATGCGCTCCGACATTGGTGATTATTCATGTAAATTATTCGTACACCCTCATCAGCTATTTCTTAAGTGAAAGTAAACAGTTGAGAATGAAAATACGCATGTAACAGTATACTGGATCTGTGCAGTTCTTAAAGCGACAACGGGTAATATTCCTTCTGCTGTTTGTAATATTAATCAAACAAAAAAAGACAAAGAGAAAACTACTCACTGCTCTTGACTGAAGGACTTTTGTAGCTTTAATAAGAAACAAAGCAAGTTTCTTACAGTGTAGACTAGGGCTGGGCGATATATATCGCATGATATTTTGCGCATTTCGTCAGTAAAGCCGGTTCTTTGATTAGCGGAAAATCTCCATCACCTGTTTTGAAATAGAGCGCCAGTTAATACACAGAGCCGTAGATCACTGACAAGCTACGCAATACCGCGTTCATTTTCGCGGGTGATTAATTGGCGTAGCTTGTCAGTGATCTACGGCTCTGTGTATTAACTGGCGCTCTATTTCAAAACAGGTGATGGAGATTTTCCGCTAATCAAAGAACCGGCTTTTTCTGACGAAATGCGCGTGGATATATCGAACGATATATATCGCCCAGCCCTAGGACTATGCTGTTTTAATTTACATTCGATTATTCAATTTCTGTAGGCTGTTAGCTGAATACTATACTTGCATAAAAAAAAACTTAAAGCACTGTTTGTTTCATTTGTATCTTTTTTCTATTGTTTTTGACCTTTGCTTTTTGTTTTTATTGTATTACTGACTGGTATTGAGAATTGTGACATTTCACTGGTATCTAAAATGTAGCTAGATGTCATAGAAACCTTACAGAAAATGTATATTTGATATATATATATATATATATATATATATATATATATATATATATATATATAGATAGATAGATAGATAGATAGCTATATATTTAAATTAATCACTCATATAAAGTTTTGGTCATATGACCCACTGATAATCGGGTTAAAAAAATCATGATTACAATGTTGACCAAAATAACTGTGATTGTGATTTTTAATCAAGCAGCCCTAATGCATAATACAGTGTTAACTGTTTTCAAGGATCCAAGTGAACGGGGATCATTTTGACAACACTGTCATCTATACAGCATGCAACAATTTTCAAATATTTAAAGAAAAAAAAAAAATCCAGTTTGTAGTACATTGTTATCACGTAAACTTAATCTCAGTCAAGCTTCACAGAACATATCCAAGGAATGGACAGCAAGATTTTCAGTAAAATATGATCATAAAGTGGTAAAAATAGTTTGGATTTTACTCTTACACAGACTGAAATTAATTACGACATAGAAAGGATCTTAATCTGACATTTTTACAGTTTTTCACAGTCACTTTGGTGCATTTCTCAAAACAATTACAAACAGCACCACACAATGGATTACATACAAAAGCCTGTAACTTACTCAAAATCTTTAGTTCATCTCTCAAAATTATTTATTTCAATGTACATATCAGTGCCAGCAGAATTAAAAGTCCTTGTCTCATTGTTCACAAACAAAATGCTTAGTCATGTTGTTAATATAACAGTGCACTCTGTTAGTATTACCTGATGTAAACTATGGCAACAGTTTGGATGAGTACAAAAGTACAAATTTACACATTACTGTATGTGGCAAATTGATTGAAAGAGGCTGGATAGGATTCACAGTTACACTTTTACTAGTTGTTTAAAAAACATATTACAATGTCACTATGAAACAGAAAAAGAAATATGGGCACAAAGACGAAAATACAAAATTTAAAGGCAAACACAGGAAACACCCCTTAGGCAGAACTTTGCTTTTGCATGCAGCACTGTATGAGGAATTTCAGAGAACTGATTTATCATTAGTTGATCAACATTTGCTTCATTAGTGAAAGTCAAGATTCACCTGTACAATTCATGGCAAATTTACAAAAAGACTAATAGAAATGTGTAGAAAATATGCTTGACAGTTCATGACAACTAGATCAACCATTTTCCATTTAATGACTTACACAATGAACTAATGACTAGATGTTTTGAGGGGTAAGACTACTGCACAGAGAACTAAATAATACATCTTGAGCAACATGACATTAGTAACTGATAATGTAGGAAACCACAGACAAATGTACATAATCAATTGCAGGAATGTACCAAAGCAATCGCAACTTGTTGAAAAGAATGAGAAACTGCTATTGTGATGTGCACAAGTGACTAGATGACGTGGAGGCTGAAGAAGTAGTTTTGATAATTTCACTTCTGATCTGAGAAATGCGCCAAAGCAACTGAGAAAAACCGTAAAGAAAGACGAGTTAAATTACACAGTAACGCAGTACATTCATCTGAAAGGAAAGCGTTTTTTGAAAGTGATAAAAAGTGATTTTATTATTGTACATGAACAAAATGTTTCTACCATGCATCAATACTGTGAAGTCTTTAGTTATTATATGGACATAACAATGACCAAAATAAGTATTACATGAAATTCTGTAACATACAAATACGCTATTGCATTAATTTCATTCACAGTGCTTCATGGGAGTGATAAGCCACTAAAAAAGTTCATTTGGTGCAATTTGTTTGTCATGATTCTTTGGTGGCATTTTTTTTCTTTGCAGAATCATGGATAATGTAGCTTTGAAATTAAAATAATGTGCACTGATGGCTTTAACAAAAGCATATACCATCAATCAACAGGTCAGTCTTTAAAGGTTTAGAAGTTATTAAAAATCAATCAATTAAAAAAGTCAATTCCACTGTAGAGAAAATTAATGGGATATATTCTTCAAGAACTTGACTGTTGCACTCTATAATAAACTGACCTATAACTGATATTGTTACGGAATGTGGTTGTAGAAGTAGGCGCACGACGAAGGAGCTGACGAAAGGAGTCTTTAATAAACATCAACACAGATTTTCCATTAAACAACATTAAACCGAGACAAAGACAAGAACCAAACTGAAGGCTTATAAAGACAGACAAACTAAAGAGCAAACAAGATAATTAATCAACACAAGTGATGAGAATAAAGGATAACTAAACTAATAAGAACAGGAAACAAACCAAATAAGGGCAAAAAGGAACTAAACGGAAACAAACATGTGACAGATCGCCCACCTCCCGGTAGGCGCGTCCCGCGCCGTAACAGTTCTACCGGGGAGGGGGGAGCGGGCGACCTGGAACAGGGCAGAACAGGAGACCTGAGAGGCCATGGCAGATCAGGGGTCTCAGGCGGCCATGGCAGATCAGGAGTCTCAGGCGGCCATGGCGGATCAGGAGTCTCAGGCGGCCTTGGCAGTGCAGGGAACTCGGGAGGCCATGGCGGTGCAGAGAGCTCCGGCGGCCATGGCGGATCAGGAGTCTCAGGCGGCCTTGGCGGAGCAGGGAGCTCAGGAGGCCATAGCGGTGCAGGGAACTCGGGAGGCCATGGCGGTGCAGAGAGCTCCGGCGGCCATGGTGGGTCAGCCGTGGCCCTATCCAACTTGGCCACGGGCACATGGCCCTCCCCCCCAAAGAAAAATATTTGGGGAAACTTACGGGGCTTAACAGGGTGTCAGGAGCCCTCCCTGGGCTTGACGGGGGATCAGGAGCCCTCCCTGGGCTTGACGGGGGATCAGGAGCCCTTCCTGGGCTGAACTGGGGATCAGGAGCCCTTCCTGGGCTGAACTGGGGATCAGGAGCCCTCCGTGGGCTAAACTCGGGAACAGGAGCCCTCCGTGGGCTTGACTCGGGAACAGGAGCCCTCTCTGGGCTTAACTTGGGAACAGGAGCCCTCTCTGGGCTTAACAGGGGAACAGGAGCCCTCCTTGGGCGGAACTCGGGAACAGGAGCCCTCTCTGGGCTTAACTCGGGAACAGGAGCCCTCTCTGGGCTTAACTCAGGAACAGGGAAGCGCTTACGTGGAGCTGGCACTGGGAGTCGCTCTTGAGGAGCAGGCACAGCGAAGCGCTTTCGAGGAGCTGGCACTGGTACGTGCCTTGGGGCTGGAGCCGACTTTGGAGCGAGCTGTGGGGCTGGAGCCGACACTGGAGCGAGCTTTTGAGTTAAAAAAAAAAAAAAAAAACTTTTCAAAAACGGGGAAACAAATGGGGAAAGAGGCGCCGCTTATGGTCTTGTTTCTGGGTCTCGGTTTCTGTTACGGGATGTGGTTGTAGAAGTAGGCGCACGACAAAGGAGCTGACGAAAGGAGTCTTTAATAAACATCAACACAGATTTTCCATTAAACAACATCAAACCGAGACAAAGACAAGAACCAAACTTAAGGCTTATAAAGACAGACAAACTAAAGAGCAAACAAGATAATTAATCAACACAGGTGATGAGAATAAACGATGATAACTAAACTAATAAGAACAGGAAACAAACCAAATAAGGGCAAACAGGAACTAAATGGAAACAAACATGTGACAGATATCATGGTTGATTTGATTTCACTGGAGCTCTGTGAAGTCATACAGGTTCCAAAATTCAATGACATGTAATAAAAGCGTCATGTAGCACAATGCTGCAATTGTGTCCCAAATAAAAGCCTAGAGTGGCAAGCCGGGGCAGGACTCAAACAAGCGCTGTCATGGTAACACTTGTTTTTGCATGAGAGGAGAAGTATGTAATACCCCCTTAAGGGGAATCTCATGAAATGTACTGGAAGTTGACAATCCAATGACTCATTATGTGGTGACTGGACATTATCCTACACAATCATGAATGCAAGACAAAAGAGAAGAGCAAAACAGCTCTTTTCAAACGTTTCAATTAAACCACCCTGTTCTGACTTGAATATAGGCCCAAAACCATCATATGAGGAACTGTACAGCTGTTTTTCAAACTGTGCAAAACAGGCTGGGTCAACACCTGCCTAAAGGCACAGACGGACGCACTAAAATCTCCAGCAGTCAGTTTGTATTAGTGTCTTGGCTGGCCTTCCTTCATCAGGCCTTTGTCCCAAATCAGAGGTGGCGACTCTAGGTGTCAGCTTGATTAGGACGGTGATGTGCATGCCGTGCCACTGCAAAAACCCATCAGGATAACAATATTTCACGCTCTGGTAGATACTTTGCACCGTGTCAGTAGTAAACATCTGATGCCTCAATGCAATTCACACAACCCTTTAGCTCACAGCTGTAAAACGGTGCTGCTTAAAGAGATGCAAGATCCTGACACACACACACACACACACACAGACTCACACACACACACAGACTCACACTCATACATATGTTTAGAAAAAATCATACATGTACACACGAATATATGCAAAGATCAGTGTCAAAATTCCTGAACATCAAGATGAAACTAGAGAAGTAACAGGAAACTGCTCTGCCATCCTGCTATTGTGTTTAGATGCTTGGTTGACCCCACTGGACTTCATAATTCATAACTGATTCATAATTCCTGAAGCTGAGAAGAAATGCTTCATTTCAACTTGACAATATCATACTTTAAAAAAATATACAGACTTTGGAGGAAAGAAGCAGGATGTAGAAATTCTAAGAAAAAAAAAAGATGCTGGAAAATGAGTTATGCTGTGGTAATTAGCTGCTCTCTTCCCAATCTAACAGTAAAAATTAACATAATTATTCATAATTTATATTTAAAGACTCTTCAGTCTTTGGAGCCTGGGTCAGGTTTATAGGGCAAACTTTGATGGTGACATTACATGATGATAGCTAGCTAGCTAGATGGATAGCTAGATAGATAGCTAGATAGATAGATAGACAGATGGTAAAAGCCTGTCTGCTTCCCAAACAAATTAATTTCCAAAAACAACTTATTAATATGTATGACTACTTAATATGTGCATAAAAACATTTAGTACATTGAACAAAAGAATCTCATTGGAATGGGAATGATAATGCACTTTGATGCTTGTGCCTTGATTCCTTGATCTATTCTTAGCTAATAATTTTATTTATTCATGTCTATAACTTTCAGGAAGACCTTCACATGTTTTTGACTGACTCTGTCTTAAATGTTTCCTATCAGCACAACGAGGGGAGCTTAGTCAGCGGAGCCTTTTCCAGTAGACTGCATTGCAATAAAACATGGATAAAAGGATCCCAGACTTTTTAAAATGTCATCCCAGGTCCTTCTCAGCTCTAGAATTGGGAACTCACACGTTTTTATGATGTGGCTTCACATTTAGGTCTCTCTTCAAAGGGTCCAAGTAAAGGCTGGAGTCCAGTAATGAATTTCTGATGTTGGTCAAAAAACCTTTAATGACTTTGCAGGATACAGATAACTAACCACAGAAGACTAAACAAATGCTGACAGTCAAAGTTTCAAATTCAGTATACAGACTTTCTTTAAATTTATCTATTTGAATGGTTCAGAGATAAGGCAGAACTTTTAAGCTGAAATATATGTGGCTGAGTTTGTGAGCTGCTTACTGAAGTGCATAAGAGAAAAGAAGCTCCAAGCCCACATTAATATTCATCGGAAGTTGCGGAGGAAGAAAAAGGGGTTCACAAAAGAGTTTGCACAAACAGCTCCTAAAGATCCGCTTGGTCCTGTGGTGACAAACTGCCACCAGACCAGAGTAACAAAACTAGAGCTGTCCAGAAAAACACTCAATTTCCAATTTTCCTGTACTTTTTAGGATTGTATTTGTAAGATAAGCCATTAATTTAAACTAACATTAATGACAAACAAATAAGAGTTTAATAAGAGTATAGGAATAGCTATATGAAGTCTCAGTATAGCAGACTGGGGCCTAGTTGTCACACAGGGAAACTGTTGCAATGTTTTGAGTCCAATTACACAAATGTTTGTTTTTCTCTTAAATGCAATATTAGTTGGCCACAACAATGTTTTGATGGTTATATATGCCACATTTTATTTTTTATCTTGCTGTTTCATAATAATAACACTCTGCTGACAAGTCCATATTATGCTGTTGTCACAAAAGGTCAACATATGTTCACATAACTTTTGCCCTTGGTGTAACAGTTAATTAGAAAAACATATTTTCTTTAGCAAAGACTTTAAAATAACACCTATAATCAAACATTCAAATATTAACCCTCAGAAATATTTACTGGCAAAAAAGTAAGACAACTTCCCCTGGTCTACCCTATATATATATATATATATATATACACATGCACACACACACACACACACACACACACACACACATAAATACATTTTCATACAAATAGTTATGAACTACCGGGGTTAAAGAGACCGGTCGGTATCACTGTACCTCTCAGTGAACTTATTTATTTATTTATTTTATGGACATAACTGTGGGTGGGCTTAAAATACGAAACGACACTAGCTTTAGCCTGGAGTTAGTTATAAGATAGTGTGCACACTTTTAAATTAAAATAGGAATGATGCACATACTAAAAACAACTGTTTTTCTGTAGCTCAAGGCCCGTTTAAATAACTTGCTCACTTTACAGACACACCGCGGGGTCATCTGAGGGGCCGAACAGTTTGAAATCCTTTGTTTCCAAACTGTAACTCTCATAAGGCTCTAAAGTAAATGTGCACAAAAGCAACGGCGCGTAATAAATTGCTGTGAGCTCAAATGCGGCAGTTACATAATAAAGCTGCGAATCGATGTTCCGTTCTACACAGCGAAGCCGCTCTTCACAAATATCACATTCAAAGACGGATGCTACAATCTCAAATCAAACTCACCAACTGGTCCTGGGGTCGGCAGTGATTTCGCCAGCGTCCTCCAAGCACTACAGAGGAAAAGAAAAAGAAAAAAAGAGCGGGAGGTGTGCGGTGGACGCATTCTTACAGCGGCATCGTCAGATCCTCCTGAAGCAGCCGTTCATCCATGTTTCGTCGCGGGATGGCACAAGACTGTAGTGATGGGTCGTTCTTGAACGATTCGTTCATTTTGAACGAATCTTTAATGTGACTCGGGAAGAACGAGTCGTCTCGGGGAGTGATTCG
>JAFVLL020042286.1:0-14527 GCA_021397915.2 Tor tambroides | reverse complement strand
TACTGTGTGACTAATTCAGGGGGCAAAATAACATTTGGCTCTGGAACATCATTGACTGTTCATTCAAGTAAGTGTATATATTTTTAGAATTAATTGACAAAGTAAAAAGCTTTATTGATCACATTTGTTTATCATTGAAAAATGATCGCTAGTCTTTTCGCTGGAAAGCTTCTCAAGGTACATTTGTTCCAAGTTAAATGATGTTGGTCCACATTCAAGAAGATATTTCTAATTTATTGTCTATAGGCCAGCATAGTAGTTTCTGGCATGCTTTCATTAAATAACTTTAATATGGCCCTCAAAATCTTCCCTTGCAGCTGTACCTGTTTTTCATTTATAATTTAACTGGAAAACGTTAAATTAAATTCCAATGTTAATTCAACAAACCCATATTCACTATATATTTAATCTGCAAAATATCTTTAGAGTAAGGCACAAACAGTGATCGTTAACCTTAATAGTCTTGTGTTTCTAAGGCTAATTAGTTTTTGTTCTGTGGTCACATACTGTGTGGCTTCTGGAGCTAATGTCAATAAACTATTCTTCGCGACAGGCACAAAATTAATCATCGGAACAAGTAAGAAAGAAAACAAGGCTTTTTAATTTTATTAAAATATATGATGAATGTTAATGATTTTAAACCTGATGGGTAAATCTAGGATCCCTATTCACGTATCAATTCACATAATTCCCTATGTGTCTTAAAATAATAATTTAATAAAACTATTAAAATAATAGTAATAAAAATATATATATTTTTTAAATGATTTAGTATTAAGTGTTTATACTTTAAGCATGTGGCAAACCATACATGTTTTATAAAGGTCTGAAGTCAGAGATGTTTTTGTGCAGCTATATAGTCCTGTGTGACTAACACTGGAGGATTTAAAATGATATTTGGGACTGGAACAAAGCTCACAGTACAGTCAGGTATGGCACAATGATATAATATCTCTAAAATATCCTTTTAGATATTCTGATTTCAGAATTTAATTGATATTTTGAAAAATCTAATCATAATAAAACAACAAATTTAAACATTTTAGTAATGTGATTGTTAATGCAAATAAATATACAAATTAAAAACAATCTGTTAATAAAATAAACTATTAGCAGAACTTTAGGTGAGGAAACAGAATGGCAGGGTTAAAATGTTATGAAGCTCAGCACTGTGTGTCAACAAACTATGGAGGGAAATTTATACTTGGTGATGGCACAAACTTAGTTGTTAATACAAGTAAGTGCCTGCTTTAAGAATGTCAATACTATGGAAACAATGTGGTATAAAATCATTGTTTTTATTAAATTGCAATTCATACTCAACAACAATAATGGATATTGTGGATATACATGCATCGTCAAAGAGTGTTTAAAAACAAATTCAAACAAAATGATGTATTATCTTAATTCAAATGCGCTCAGGCGCACTACATAGAGTTAGAGGTATGAGGTTTAGCAGTGTGTGGATGGTGGAATTGGAAAGATGATCTTTGGGTCTGGCACAAAATTACATGTTTACTCTAGTAAGTATCTACTCAAGCTCCTCAAATCAGATTAAATATTTATTTCACATTCTACACTGATTTGGCAGTGTTTAGAGACATCTTATGCTGGATATGATGGTAAATCAATATGATATCAGATGTTTAGTTGTGTAGATGAAACATTTGTTGAGGAGTTTTTAATTGTGTGACTACATCTAGTTTTGACTGTCTAAATACATCTGGTATATACAAGCTTATTTTTGGGAGAGGCATGAAGTTGATTAATAGTCATCCACTATTTCCCAGATGAAGCTATATTGTAAAATTTCAATACTTTCAAAGCTCAGTGTTGTTGGATACTGACCTCTGGTCTTGGTGATTGAGAGCACAGTGGAAGAGCAGTCAGAAAATGTTATGAAGTTTAGCACTGTGTGACTAATAGCTATGGAGGGAAACTCATTTTTGGTCAAGGGACAAATCTGCTTGTCGACACAAGTAAGTGGTTTTGTTTGCTATATGCATAGTACATATAGAAAACATTTTCAATGTTTGGGATGGAAGTAGCTAAAAACAGTTCAAATTGGACAAGAACAAGTGTGAAATGACGTAGAAAAAGAAAGAATGTTTAAGAAAGAACAGTTATATTAGCAAATCAAATTACAGCGGCCACTAAAAAGCTATAAATTATCATACAATGATTAATCCACATGATTTTATTTGAAGCATAATAGAGGATAGATTTTTGACTAAGTGTCATGGGCCTTAAATACATAATACATACATTTTTTTGTTGAATAGTTTGGTAAGAGTCAAACAGTCCTCTGTAGAGAGTTCTAGTTATCAGGTTTAGCACTGTGTGGATTCTGGAAGTGCATATGGAAAGCTAAACTTTGGGTCTGGCACAAAATTAGAAATTCACACAAGTGAGTATCTAGATCCATATTATCCATCTATTTGCATTTTATTTGTTGTTTCAAACTTTCTTGTGTCACCTTTTTAATCTATATTTCAAGACGATTATTTTTGTTCTATTAAAAATCTTTAACAATCAGGATAATTTATATACAATAAATAGATCTGCAATTGCACCTAATTTTCCAAGTGCAATAGCAAAATTTGGAATACCTAATATCGTGTAGAGTAATTGCTAAGAGGAAATGTAGTGTGTGACTGGAGGTGGAAACCGTAAAATCGTTTTTGGCTCTGGAACCAGACTTACTGTTGAAACAAGTAAGTCAATAATAATTACTATGATGAATTTCTAAAAAGAGAAAAGTTGATGAGAAAAGTTGAACAAATTCTGCTGAGTGTAAGTAAGGAAAAATACTTCCAGCTGTTTTTCTTCTGAAAGTTTTTCCACAATCTAGCACTCATTTATATGTAGAATCCTCACAGTCTATTGGAATATAGATAAAGTGTTTTGTGGGTGTAGAGTAATTGCAAGGGGGAACTGCAGTGTGTGACTACAGGTGGAAACTACAAAATGTATTTTGGTTCTGGAACTAAACTTCATGTTGAAACAAGTAAGTGATAAATACATTAACAAACACAGAAGTGTAATTAACAAAATAATCTTTGGGACAGGAACAAAGTTGATAATTGAAACAAGTTGGTGACAACAAATTAATAAAAGCTTTTTCATTCAATGGACCTTTTCATCACAATATTATTTTAGATATCATCCCCATAAATAATTAGCATCGTAAAAGTTTGTAAAATATGTAAACACTTAAAATGCTTGATATAATGCTCCCAAAGATTGTAGTATTTGTCACATTAATGGAAACAAAACAACAACCAACCAATGAAAGAAATCTTTATTGCAAAATTGTGCTATTAAAAATAGTTTTTTTGGATTGCAAACCTTAAAAATAAAGTAATTCCCAGGCAGTGCAATGTAGAAATAATCAAAAGAGGTAATTTGTATGGTTGCTAACACTGTGTGTCATATTCGGATAAGATCACCTTTGGTCAAGGAACAAAGGTTATCATAAATTCAAGTAAGTAGAAACAAACCTGAATTATTATTCATTTATCGTTTGATGTATAGTGTCTGTTTTTGTTTTCACACGTCATTTTCAAACAAGAATTCAGGTCTCTGATATCTTTAGATCAATCAGAATAATTATAGCATTGTCCTGGCTTTGTAATATAATTTAGTTGTGGATCTGTAAAGTTCTGTAAGACCTGTTTGTCAGGTCTGATAGATTTTGCTGTGCAGTGTAATAATGTGTGACTTATGCAAGTGGAGCAAACAAAATGATCTTTGGGACAAGGCACAAAGTTAATCATTGAAACAAGTAAGTTTGTTTTAATTTTTGTTGAGAATTGTAGAAAAAAAATTCTATACCTGGTATTTAGGACTAAGTAAAGCATTCATCCAAATGATGTCTAAAGTTTAGGATGTTTCCCATTAGTAGTTAGTATGTTTTAGTGCTGCCATGTAAAACTGTGTGACTGGTGGAGCAGGAGGATGGAAAGTGATATTTGGAAAAGGAACAAAACTAACCATCAACTCAGGTAGTGCCTAATTTTCATAAATGGTTATTTTCATATACCAATATTAAACAACAACAACAAACATAAAATGCTCTGACATAATCAAAGGCTTTCAGCATTTCAGTCTCATTTCTGAAAATAAACACACACAAAACGCACAAACACACACAAAACCTCAAAAATATACTATTAAAATTATTTTATATTGCCTGCAAAACACAAAAATAATTGTTTCTCCATAGAGTACCATCCGATAATCACCAGGGTAATTTATGTAGTTGCTAATGATATTCTGAAAGATAATCTTTGGTCGAGTATAAAGTCAAGCAAGTAAACAAACTAATTTGAATTATTTAGTTCTCATGTGAAGTGAAGTGTCTGTTTTCTGGTTGTTTTCACACCAAAAATACTGATATAAGACCATTTATGTTAATTACACTAATGTCATATTTTGTAATTTACAAAATTCTATAGATTATTATAGGTTAATTTCTTTTCTCTATTGATTTTTAAAGTAAGATTTATGTTTTTGAACCAAATAGATTGCTTATAAGTACATTCATCAGTAAAATCTTGATGTAGCCAGTCTCTATATTCTTAGTTTTTGTTGCGAGGTTTTTAATTGTGTGAATGATGCGGGATATGGGAAGATTATCTTTGGAACAGGAACAAAACTGATAGTTTCAACACGTAAGTGAACAATCTTGCTGTTGATTGCGGTTAAGATCGTATTATATTAGGTATTTTTTGTCCCTTTTCAGTAAGTTGCTTTAAAATTCAATAAATAAAACCTTCTGAAGTTCTGAATAGTGCAACATCAACTTTTATGAGTTATTATAGGTTTTACTAAATCAAACAGTGGCCTCATTACTTTATTAATAATCTTAAGTTTTTGTAAAGCCATGTAACTCTGTGTGACTAGCAACGCAGGACGTATAACATTTGGCAAAGGAACAAAACTTACTGTTGATTCAGGTATAGTTCAAATCTATCAGCATTTTCATATACATATTCATATTTTATGTATTTATAAAAAATGGCAGGGATATTTCTCATAGTCCTTTTATTTCAAATAGTCTTCAGTAGTTTTTATCTGTAGTCATCTTAAAAAAATTCTGCGTCCGGATAGTTTTTGTTGTGAAGTTTCTGGTTGTGTGAAATCTGGAGGATATGAGAAGATTATCTTTGGAACAGGAACAAAACTAATAGTAAATTCACGTAAGTTTATTGCATACTAATGAGTTTTGTTTGATAAATCTATCTTTGGACTGAGATTAGGTTTGGAAATTAGGATTAGTTTTAGACAGGTTTTTAAAGGTTGAATATACTTTCTCTTGAGATTTTTGAAATGATGCTTCCTGCTGTGTGAATGTGGGATTGCAGAAGATCATTTTTGGAAAAGGCACACAATTACTAATTGAGTCAAGTAAGTTTACTGAATCACTGTTGTCTGATTTGAACCAAAATATAAAGTTAAATTAATAGCATAAAATATTCTTGAACTTTGCAAGCTTTACTGATGTCTAATGTGGAAATACACATCAATTAATGTAGAAAAACACGCATAGTATTCTATTCCAAATATAAAAATAAACATTAACATGTTTGACACGTATTTACCTAAACAGTTAGCATTTAATTTTTTAAAGTTAACAAGCACATATAGCAAGCGCATTTATTCAAACTGATTGACGTTGTATTGAATATATATATTTTATCAGTTCTTGCATCCCCTGAGAATTGAACCCATGATTTTTTGCATTGTTTGGGCTATGTATTGATATTTTACTATAGATTTTATTAATTCTAAAGCACTCTAAGTAATTGCTGAGGCATTGGCTACTGTGTGACTAATTCAGGGGGCAAAATAACATTTGGCTCTGGAACATCATTGACTGTTCATTCAAGTAAGTGTATATATTTTTAGAATTAATTAATTTTTGCTGGAAAGTTTCTCAAGGTACATTTGTTCCAAGCTAAATGATGTTGGTCCACATTCAAGAAGATATTTATGATTTATTGTCTATAGGCCAGCATAGTAGTTTCTGGCATGCTTTCATTAAATAACTTTAATATGGCCCTCAAAATCTTCCCTTGTTTCCATGCAGCTGTAGCTGTTTCTGATTTTTAATTTAACTGGAAAACATTAAATTGTATTTCCAATGTTAATTCAACAAACCCATATTCACTATTTATTTAATCTGCAAAATATCTTTAGTCTAAGGCACAAACAGTGACTGTTAACCTTAATAGTCTAACCTTAATAGTTTTTGCTCTGTGGTCACATACTGTGTGGCTTCTGGAGTTAACGTCAATAAAATATTCTTCGGGACTGGCACAAAATTGATCATCGGAACAAGTAAGAAGGAAAACAAGCCTTTTTGCTTTTATTAAAATGTATGATGAATGTTAATGATTTTAAATCTAGGATTCCTATTCACGTATCAATTCACATAATTCCCCATGTGTCTTAAAATAATAATTTAATAAAACTATTAAAATAATAGTGATAAAAATAATTTATTAAAAAAATGATTTAGTATTAAGTGTTTACACTTTAAGCTAGCATGTGGCAAAACATACATGTTTTACAAAGGTCTGAAGTCAGAGATGTTTTTGTGCAGCTATATAATCCTGTGACTAAGACTGGAGGCTTTAAAATGATATTTGGGACTGGAACAAAGCTCACAGTACAGTCAGGTAGGGCACAATAATATATTATCTCTAAAATATCCTGTTAGATGTGCTGGTTTCAGAATTGAATTGATATTTTGAAAAATATAATCACAAAAAACAACACATTTAAACATTTTATTAATGTGATTAATGCAAATAAATATACAAATTAAAAACAATCTGTTAATAAAATAAACTGTTAGCAGAACTTTAGGTGAGGAAACAGAATGGCAGGGTGAAAATGTTATGAAGCTCAGCACTGTGTGTCAACAAACTATGGAGGGAAATTTGTCCTTGGTGATGGCACAAACTTAGTTGTTAATACAAGTAAGTGCCTGCTTTAAGAATGTCAATAATATGGAAACAGTATGGTATAAAATCATCGTTTTTAAATTGCAATTCATATTCAACAACAATAATGGATATTGTGGATATACATGCATTTTCAAAGAATGTTTAAAAACAAATTCAAACAAAATGTATTATCTTAATTCAAATGCCCTTAGGCGCACTACATAGAGTTAGAGGTGTGAGGTTTAGCAGTGTGTGGATGCTGGAACTAGAAAGCTGATCTTTGGGTCTGGCACAAAATTACATGTTTACTCTAGTAAGTATCTACTCAAACTCCTCAAATCAGATTAAATATTTATTTCACATTGTACACACTGATTTGGCAGTGTTTAGAGACATCTTCATATGCTAAATATGATGGTAAATCAGTATGATATCAGGTGTAGTTTAGTTTTGTAGATTAAACATTTGTTGAGGAGTTTTTATTGTGAGACTACATCTGGTGTATACAAGCTTATTTTTGGGAGAGACACAAAGTTGATTAATAGTCATCCACTATTTCTCAGATGAAGTTGTATTGTAAAACTGTCCTTTCAAAGCTCAGTGTAGTTGGATACTGACCTCTGGTCTTGGTGATTGAGAGCACAATGGAAGAGCAGTCAGAAAATGTTATGAAGTTCAGCACTGTGTGTCTAATAACTTTGGAGGGAAACTCATTTTTGGTCAAGGTACACATCTGCATGTTGACACAAGTAAGTGGTTTTGGTTTTAAGTATTGCAATATTAAAATATTCATTATTTGATATGCGTAGTACATATAGAAAACGTTTTCAAAGTTTGTGATGGAAGTAGTTAAAAAGTTTAAATTGGACAAGAAGTGTGAAATGATAAAGAAAGAATGTGTATGAAAGAACAGTTACATTAGCAAATCAAATTACAGCTAACGGCCACTGAAAAAACTATAAATTATTTTACAATAATTAATCGACAATTTTATTTGAAGTATAAAAGAGGGTAGATTTTTGGCTAAGTATCATGGGCCTTAAATGCATAATACATACATATTTTGCTAAATGTGTTGGTTAGAGTCAAACAGTCCTCTGTAGAGAGTTCTAGTTATCAGGTTTAGCACTGTGTGGATTCTGGAAGTTCATATGGAAAGCTAATCTTTGGGTCTGGCACAAAATTAGAAATTCACACAAGTGAGTATCCAGATCTGTATTATCCATCTATTTGTATTTTATATGTTGTTTCCAACTTTCATCTTTTTAATCTATATTTCAAAACTATTATTTTTGTTCTATTAAAAATCTTTAACAATCAGGATAATTTACATAAAATAAATAGATCTGCAATTGCACCTAATTTTGCAAGTGCAATTGCAAAATTTTGAATACCTAATATCGCGTAGAGTAATTGCTAAGAGGAAATGTAGTGTGTGACTGGAACTGGAAACCGTAAAATCGTTTTTGGGTCTGGAACCAGACTTACTGTTGAAACAAGTAAGTGAATACTAATTCCTGTGATGAATTTCTAAAAAGAGAGAGAAAAGTTGAACAAATTCAGCAATAGAAACACTGCAAGTAAGGAAAAGTACTTCCAGTTGTTCTTCTTCTGAAAGTTTTTCCACATTCTATTTATATCTCATCTTATGTATATAAAATACAAATTTTATTGTATTTACAAAAAAGTAGAATCCTCACAGCCTATTGGAATATAGATAAAGTGTTTTGTGGGTATAGAGTAATTGCAAGGGGGAACTGCAGTGTGTGACTGGAAGTGGAAACTACAGAATCTATTTTGGTTCTGGAACTAAACTTCATGTTGAAACAAGTAAGTGATAAATACATGAACAAACACAGAAGTGTAATTAACAAAATAATGTTTGAGATGGGCACAAAGTCCATTTCATCAAATATTATTTTAGATATCATAGTTTAGGTTCTAAGTAGAATATTACCCACATTTTGTAGCATGTTTATAGGTAAAAATTCAAATACTTAAACACTTAGAATTTGCCAAAGATTGTTGTATTTTAGTTACATTTCTAGGAATAAGAAACAACTAACCAACTAAAAACAAACTCAACTGAAACATTATTCTTTTAAAAATCTTTTTATTTTTGATTGCAAAACTTAAAAATAATCCTTTCCTCAGACAGTACAATGTAGAAATAATCAAAAGAGGTAATTTGTATGGTTGCTAAGACTGTGTGTCATTTTCTAATAAGATAATCTTTGGCCAAGGAACAAAGGTTATCATAAATTCAAGTAAGTAGAAACAAAGCGATCTGAATTATTCATTTATCATTTGACGTACAGTTCAAAATAATTCTAGTATTGTCCCGTTTTGTAATATAATTCAGTTGTGGATCTGTAAAGTTGTGTAAGACCTGTTTGTCAGGTCTGATAGATTTTGCTGTGCAGTGTAATAATGTGTGAATTATGGAAGTGGAGCAAACAAAATTATCTTTGGGACTGGAACAAAGTTAATCATTGAATCAAGTAAGTTTGTTTAAATTGTTTATTAAAAGGCCAAACTTTATTTTAAGGATCAATTCTCGCTATTAACAAACCATTAACTTTGACTTTTGCTTCGATAAACTATTAATTTGCTGCTTGTTAATAGTTAGTAAGGTAGTTGTTAAGTTTAGTTATTTGGTAGAATTAGGGATGTAGAATGGTCATGCAGAATATGTGCTTTAAAAGTATTAATTAACAGTCAATATATTAATAATCGGCATGCTAATAAGCAGCTAGTTAATAGTGAGAATTGGTCCCTATACTAAAGTCTTACCAAAAAATAAATAAAAAGTAAAAAAAACATTTGACCTGATATGTAGGACTCAGTAAAGCATTATGATGTCTAAAGTTTAGATTTTTTTTGTATTAGTAGTTAGTATGTTTTAGTACTGCCATGTAAAACTGTGTGACTGATGCTGGAGGATGGAAAGTGATATTTGGAAAAGGAACCAAACTTACTATTAACTCAGGTAGTGCTTAATTTTCATAATAACAACATAAAAAACATAAAAAGCTTGATATAATCCAAACTTTTTAACATTTCATTTACATTTCTGAAAACACATACACACACAAAAACCCCTCAAAAATATACCATTAAAAATACTTTTTCAAAGTTGCTTTGAAATTCCATATATAAAAACTTTTCGAGTTCTAAGAAGTGCAATATCAATCTTTATGCGTTCTTATAGGTTTTACTAAATCAGTGGCAGATGTGTTTAAAGCAGTGGCACTCATTACTTTATTAATAATCTTAAGTTTTTGTAAAGCAGTGTAACTCTGTGTGACTAACACCGTAGGACGTGTAATATTTGGGAAAGGAACCAAACTTACTGTTGATTCAGGTATAGTTCAAATCTATCATTACAGCATTTTCATATACATATTCATATTTTATGTATTTATAAAACATGGCAGGGATATTTCTCATAGTCCTTTTATTTCAAATAGTCTTCAGTAGTTTTTTCTGTAGTCATCTTAAAAAAAATTCTGCATCCTCATTCCGGATAGTTTTTGTTGTGAAGTTTCTGGTTGTGTGAAATCTGGAGGATATGACAAGATTATCTTTGGAACAGGAACAAAACTAATAGTAAATTCACGTAAGTTTATTGTCAACTAATGAGTTTTGTTTGATAAATCTATTTTTGGTCTCAGATTAGGTTTGGAGATTAGGATTAGTTTTAGACAGGTTTTTAGAGACTGAATATACTTTCTCTTGAGATTTTTGAAATGATTCTTCCTGCTGTGTGAATGTGGGATTGGAGAAGATGATTTTTGGAAAAGGCACACAATTACTAATTGAGTCAAGTAAGTGTACTGAATCACTGTTGTCTGATTTGAACCAAAATATAAAGTTAAATTAATAGCATAAAATATTCTTGAAGTTTGCAAGCTTTACTGATGTCTAATGCGGAAATACACATCAATTAATGTAGAAAAACACGCATAGTATTCTATTCCAAATATAAAAATAAACATTAACATGTTTGACACGTATACCTAAACAGTTAGCATTTAATTTTTTAAAGTTAACAAGCACATATAGTAAGCGCATTTATTTGCGTATAGATTTGTTAGTTCAAATCTATCATTACAGCATTTTCATTTTCTTATTTTATGTATTTATATAAAGTTTCCTTTCAAAATCAAAGTGGCAGTTCTGTTTCGTAATAATCTTTTAATCAGCTATAGGCTTTAGTATTTTTTTTTCTGTAGTCATGTTGATAAATTTCTACATCCTCATTCCGGATAGTTTTTGTTGTGAAGTTTCTGGTTGTGTGAAAACTGGAGGATTTAACAAGATTATCTTTGGAACAGGAACAAAATTGATAGTAAATTCACGTAAGTTTATTGCCTACTAATGAGTTTTGTTTGATAAATCTATCTTTGGTCTCAGATTAGGTTTGGAGATTATGATTAGTTTTAGACAGTATATTCAATCTCTGAAAACCATTCTCTTGCGATTTTTGAAATGATTCTTCCTGCTGTGTGAATGTGGGATTGGACAAGATCATTTTTGGAAAAGGCACACAATTACTAATTGAGTCAAGTAAGTGTACTGAAGTGTACCTGCTTACTGATGTCTAATGCAGAAATACACATCAATTAATGTAGAAAACATGCATAGTATCCTGCTCCACATATAAATTAACATTTGACACATTTCTACTTAAACACTTAATATTTCATTCTTTTAAAAAAACGTTATGTTCACATTTGGCACATTTGGCAACACTGAAAAAAAATTGGTGTAGAAACAATTTTCAGTTAGAAATTGCTGGTAAACATCACATAAATACAAAGAAATGAAGTAAAATGTACTAATACTCTGTTTTATTTACATTTTCTTTTTTCATTTTCATTTTTTAAATTGTTTGCTTTGTGTATAGATGTTTGACTATAGATTTTATTAATTCTAAAGCACTCTGAGTAATTGCTGAGGCATTAGCTACTGTGTGACTTATTCAGGGGACAAAATAACATTTGCCTCTGGAACATTATTGACTGTTCATTCAAGTAAGTGTACAGAATCTATTACATTTAACTGACAAAGTAAAAAGCTGTATTTATCGCACAGTCAAGTTTATAAAAGTAAATTTGCTCGCTACATCTTTTTACAATGTGATTCTAATGCTGAAGTCGAAGAATGCTACTGAAGTACTATTTATGAGTATAGTTATTCTAGGACAGTAAAACACTATAAAATTTATAGCTGCTGTGTATACTTTGAAATCTTTGAAATTCAAGATTTCAAATATAAATTGTTTGTAACAATTGTGTGTTAGGTATCAAATTAAAAGGCCTTATTATATTGCTAGAACTGCATTAGATATTGCCAAGGTTTGCACTACTGTGTGACACTTGCTGACAAAATTATATTTGGTCAAGGCACAAAACTGAACGTCAATTACAGTGAGTATTTAAATCATGACTGCTTTCTGCATTACACATTTATCATTGCTCACATTTAATATTGTAACATTGTCTAAAACTATATAAAATATATATATAAAGTAAAAAAAAATTGACAGTAAAAAACTGTAGATGTAGGCTATGTATAGAAAGAGATCAATTAAAATAAAAATAAAAAATTCATATTAAATATATAAATAAGGTTTTGAGAATGAAACAGTTTTTGCTGTGAGGTCAGGTACTGTGTGAAGGATGGGTCTTGGAAGATTCATTTTGGAAAAGGGACAACTTTGTATGTAAAGTCAAGTAAGAAATTTATTGCTATTTTTAAGTAGAGTAAAATACAATAAAATAGTTTACAATAACTTTAAAACATAACAAAACCTTTAAGACTTAACAATAATAGGCTAAATGTTTAAAAGTAACTAAAATTTACTAAAAGTAATCTCAAATGAAGAATCAAATCCTAAAACGTTATTGCTTTTTTAAAAATATTTCTTTTTGCCATTCATAATCAACACGTTCATGGTAAACTGGCCATGTTTTTGTTGGGATTGTTTCTGTTGTGTGGATGCTTCTGGGACGAAGATCATTTTTGGTCAAGGAACAACCTTAACAGTTGAATCAAGTAAGAGACATTTAGTTTCTGTTTTTATTACCACTGTTTAATTTCCTCAGAGACCAATTTAAAAAGACTTTATCAAGACTTTATCAACAAGTCTTCACCTGTACATAGATGGAAACATTTATAGCAACACATTGTGACCTCCACGACTATCACAACTAAACAAATCTAAGGCTTTTAAAGTAACATCAACAGTGATAGATAATTTTAAAAAATCAAAACGTGCAATTGATCATAACTTCAAATTTTGTTGCAAAAATAATGATGAACAACAGAGTCCTTGTTGCCTCTGAGGAAGAGTTTTTTGAAGAGATGTTTGTTACTGTGTGAATGAGGCAACACGAAAAATCATCTTTGGATCAGGGACAAGACTGTTCGTAGAACCAAGTAGGACAAACTTTTGTTCTGTTTTATACACATTTATAGTACTCTTTACATATTACACAGCAATTTCTAATTGATAGAATTCAATAATAAAACAAAGGCCATGGCAGCAGTTCAAAATGGGCAACATGAATTTGTTGAGGGTCTAAGCAGTGTGTGAAATCAACCTTTAAGATCATATTCGGAACAGGGACAAAATTAACTGTTGAAACCAGTGAGTACAAACATCTATCTTGATATTTTATTATCTCTGCGTTTTATATTTAGATGATTCCTGTTATGTAGTCTTAACTAATGGAACAGTAATGATTGTACATAGAAAGATAAATATTACTGAGGCTTCAGTGAGCTTGTTTTTGTGAGGGATATTTCTATTGTGTGAATAAGGGGGTTGACAGGATCTTGTTTGGAGACGGAACAATGCTGCATGTACAAGCAAGTAAGATTCACGATAATATAGTTTTTAGGTAGCTAAGAAAGGTTATTACTTTGGTATTTGATACAGTATGATGTATGACAAACTCATATTTGGTCAGAGAACACCAATAAATGTCTATTCCAGTAAGTACATTTATTGGATATTGATTAATGGCATTCTCAGTATTTATGAGTATCATATGTTGAAGTTGAAAATACTTCAAACACATTAATATTTAATTCACAGGAAAAACACAGAAACAGACATGCTTAATTAGTAGTAAACAAGATAATTAGAGCTAAAATACTGAAATGAATACTTTTAAAATAAATCTTATTCCCTAAAATATAATTAAAATAAAAATGTTTTACAGTTTGTTATCAGCACCTACAGCATAATACATATTTTAGTCCCAATTCCTGGTAAACTGGTCCCATTTTTGTTATGACTGTTTCTGTTGTGTGGATGCTGCTGGAGGGACAAAGATCATTTTTGGTCAAGGAACAACTTTAATAGTTCAATCAAGTAAGAGTCTTTAAATAGCTTTTTACATAAATTTCACAATAATGAGATGCAATTAACATGTTTTAATAAAAAGAAATAAAAAATAATAGTGCCAGTGAATCATTGACACTGACATAGAATAAAAATACACAACATAAAAAAATCATTCATGAAATGATCTTTATTTCTTAATAGCAACAAGACGTAATCA
>JAFVLL020042284.1:73523-101360 GCA_021397915.2 Tor tambroides | reverse complement strand
AAACGCATTTGAATATACAGGTTTAGAAAAGCCTGTGAATTGCATTACACTCGTACCCTAGAAAAGATTTGGGTTAATTTGGCAAACACAGAGTCTCTGCGTCTACAACAGCGCTATAGAAATACTCAGACATGAGGATGGAAATTTCAAGAGAGCAGAATTTCCGAGACAGGAAGGAGAAAAAAGTGCTGACTCCAGTTGCTGGGACCGGCCTTGGCTAAATCCAGTGGAGAGATATGAACACTTTCTAATTTGCTTCCCCCCTATTTTAATAATAGCTGTGCATAAGTAATTTATGAAAGGCCAGCCGGCACTGGGCATGGGAAAATTAAACTCATTTTATCGTAAAGCAGGTGGATTTCTATTTATCATTAGCATGCATACAATTTTCACAGTGTTATTCCTCATACTGATGGAATGTAACCAAATAATGTATGAAGGTTTTTTTGGCTTGTGCACAAGTGAAATTCAAAGATAAAAGTGCCAGGCGCTTGCAATTTTCTGCCACCCCAACCTAATTCTGGAAGCTTCTTATTACAGCACAGATTCATTTGCTCTGAGTTAAAGTGACATTAGGATTCACATCTGATGAAATGCGGGACGTCCTTTGTATTAGTCGCACGCCGCCTCCAAAAGACGTGCAAATTTGACCCTTGGCCAGCAGAAACATTCCTATTACATTATGCATTATCGCATCTGTGTCAACATTAAAACTGTGCCATCTAAAAACTTGTTTTTATATCAAATGTGCATGTTTCCGTCTGTTGCGGTTGTGCGGGAACATGTGTGGGACGAGGAAAAGTGCTAATTCGGAATATATATGAACCTGGGACATAAGCAGATTATGGGCATTTAGAATGGTTTGTTATCATAATATTCTGTGCAGCATATTGCAAACTTGTGTTGGCCAGTTTTAAACATGCCGTTGAAGATCATAGTTAATTCTGCTGATTTATGGTAATTCTGTGGCGCTATCACACGTGGCATCAGAAACACTAACAAGCTTAGCATAAGCTTCTGCTGAAACCTTATGAGGTTTGAATTCCTGGAACGACTGCGGACGGTGGCGCAAAATCTCACTTCAGCAGAAACGGCCCGATTCCGGCTCTAAAAATTAGTGCTACTACATATATTTTTGCAAGGGAAGGTAGTCTGGGCCTTGCTGGAAAAATGCCATGTTTATACATTTGGGGAAAATCAACTCTTTTCCACAGTAATCATTACTGTGCTGAATTTTACATCTTTATTTCCTAAAAAAATAGCAGATTTATCAGTTAAATCAGTGTTGATTATGTAATCAGTATTTAGGGATTAGTAAGTAATATTGCTCATTTATTAAGTATGTTATCTCAATGAACACTTAAAGGGATAGTTCACCCAAAAATTTTAATTCTGTCCTTAATTACTCACCCTCATGTCGTTCCAAACCTGTAAGACCTTCGTTCATCTTCAGAGCACAAATTAAGATATTTTTGATGAAATCCGAGAGGTTTCTGACCCTCCATAGACAGCAATGCAACTGACATGTTCAAGGCCCTGAAAGGTAGTAAGGACATTGTTAAAATAGTCCATGTGACTTCAGTAGTTCAACTGTAATTTTATGAAGCTCCGAGAATACTTTTTGTGAGCAAGGAAAACAAAAATAACGACTTTGTTTTGCTCGTTCATGAGAGTAACATGACGCATGCATGTGGTGTTGCTGACGCAGAACTGTCATGGTTCGTCGTGGTACTGTCGTGAACATGCATTGACTGACATGGAAGAGAAGAAATTGTTGAATAAAGTCATTATTTTTGTTTTCTTTGCGCACAAAAAGTATTCTCGTAGCTTCGTAAAATTATGTTCTTACAACATTTCTGGGCCTTGAACGCGTCAGTTGCATTGCTGCCTATGCAGGGTCAGAAAGCTCTCAGATTTAATCAAAAATGTCTTAATTTGTGTTCCGAAGATGAACGAAGGTCTTATGGGTTTGGAATGACAAAGTGAGTAAATAATGACAGTTTTCATTTTTGGGGAACTATCCCTTTAAATAACCACAAAACATGGTTTGTGTTACTGACATGAAATATACCTCAAATCACGAGACAAATACCCTAGCAACCACTTGAAAACCCAAGCAACCACATAGCAATATGCTAAAAAACACCCAGAATGCCTTACTAGCAACCACTCTGAACAAACAACCATGTACTAATTCTCTAGCAACCACCCAGGATACATTGCAACCACATAGCAAAACCTTAGCAACCTACTGACCTAGGCTAGTAAACAACCACCTAGTAACCACTCAGAAAACCCTAGCAATCACATAGAAACATGCTAGAAACACCCAGAATGCCTTCTGAACAACATAGTAGTGCCATAGCAATCAACCAGAGCACAGCAACCACATAAAAACACACAGCATATCATATCCCAGCAACCCAGAATGTTGTATCAACCACACAGTAAGACATTAATAATCACCCATAAGACCACAGCAACAACCCAGACCACATTAGTTACTCCACACTTTTTTCAGGTGTTCACATAGGTTTTCAAGGGCCATTGTAAATAAACAACCACTGTAACAACCACTTAGCAAAGCCCTAGCAACCATCTACATATGTCCCAAGCAACCACTAAAAAAACATCATAGAACATCAAAGAACATCATAAAAACTACTTATGAACACCCTAGCAACCCATTACAACAACCACCCATCACATCAAGCAACCACATAGCAAAGCCCTAGAAAACACCCAGAATACAATAACAACCACTTAACATTACCCTAACACTAGAACAGCCACCTATCACACAATAGCAACTGCCAAACATCCACAGCCCCATAACAACCCTTTAGCAACACTGTAGCAACCACACAGAACAACTTCTTAACCACACATCAATGATAGAGCATCCTCCCATTATACCTTACACCCTGAACACCATAGCAACCACTAAGAACATTATAACAACCATTTATTACACCTTAACAACTTCATAGCATAACAACAATTGAGCATAGCAAAGGCCTAGAAACCACCCTGAACACTATAACAACCAGTTAGCAATACCCTAGCAAACACACAGAACGCCTTAGTAACCACTCAGCAACACTTGAGCATAGCAATGGCCTAGCAACCACCCTGAACACTATAACAAACACTTAGTAACACCCTAGCAACCACACAGAACACCTTAGTAACCACTCAGCAATGCTTGAGCATAGCAATAGCCTAGCAACCACCCTAAACACTATCACAACCACTTAGTAACACCCTAGCAACCACACAGAACACCTTAGTAACCACTCAGCAATGCTTGAGCATAGCAATAGCCTAGCAACCACCCTAAACACTATCACAACCACTTAGTAACACCCTAGCAACCACACAGAACACCTTAGTAACCACTCAGCAATGCTTGAGCATAAAAAAGGCCTAGCAACCACCCTGAACACCTTAAAAACTTAGAAACACCCTAGCAACCACACAGAACACCTTAGTAACCACTCAACAACACTTGAGCATAGCAGAGGCCTAGCAACCACCCTGAACACCTTGAAAAATTGGCAAGACACTAGCAACCACACAGAACACCTTAGTAACCACTCAGCAATGCTTGAGCATAGCAGAGACCTAGCAACCACCCTGAACACCTTGAAAACTTAGCAACACACTAGCAACCACATAGAACAACTTAGTAACCACTCAGCAATGCTTGAGCATAACAATGGCCTCTCAACCACTCTGAACACTATAACAACCACTTAGCAACACCCTAGCAACTACACATAACACCTTAGTAACCACTCAGCAATTCTTGCACATTTCAGTGGCCTAGCAACCACCCTGAACACTATAACAACCACTTAATAACACCCTAGCAACCATACAGAACACCTTAGTAACCATTCAGCAACGACTGAGCATAGCAATGGCCTAGCAACCACCCTGAACACCATAACAACTTAACAACACCCTAGTAACAACACAGAACACCTTAGCAACCAGTCAGCAACATTTGAGCATAGCACAGGCCTACCAACCACCCTGAACACCTTAAGAACTTAGCAACACCCTTGCAACCACACAGAACACCTTAGTAACCACTCAGCAATGATTGAGCATAGCAATGGCCTAACAACCACCAGGATCACCATAACAACTTAACAACACCTTAGCAACCACACAGAACACCATAGTAACCACTCAGCAACACTTGAGCATAGCAAAGGCCTACCAAACACCCGGAAAAATATAACAACTTAGCAACGCTCTAGCAACCACACAGAACACCTTAGTAACCACTCAGCAACACTTGAGCATAGCAAAGGCCTACCAACCACCTGGAACACCATAACAACTTAGCAACCACACAGAACACCTTAGTAACCACCCCACAACACTTGAGCATAGCAAAGGCCTACCAACCACCCGGAACACCATAACAACTTAGCAACCACACAGAACACCTTAGTAACCACCCCACAACACTTGAGCATGGCAAAGGCATAGCAACCACTCTGAACACCATAGCAACGGTCTACTAATGCCCTAGCAACCACCCACAACACCTTATCAACTAAAATCAGTGCTCTAGCAACCACCAAGCACATCAATACAAGCACTTATCATAACTAAAACACAAACTTGCAGACTGATTATAAAGAGCCTCCATAAAGACGGGACTCAGAAATCGTGCTCTTTAGACACGCGTCAGCATTCGGTCACGCAGTCCAGATGGAAACATCATTTCGCGACCTCTAAACCTTTCCCCCTCGTTTCCCATGTGTAATAATTCAACACGGGACGGAACAGTCACTTGTAGCAGGTTACTTGGAAATTTCATTATTATAAACTCAGTATTATTGAAATTATACATTTGGAGCGCGGCTCGACAAAAACGGGGGAAAGATGAGGACAGTCTCATCTCATTAAAAGAGATGAAATAGTGGAATTAGCTTCAATCTAATTACAAGCCACACTATCTAATGTAAAAACATGCCTGTTTTTTTTTTACCCTCATTCATTTGGACTAGTAATTAGTTTTGGCCTATAAAATGCCACCCTTTAATCATCCAAAGGCAGATGTGATTTGCAGTGCAATTTAATCTTGCTTTAATGAAGAACTAATGGATGCATTGCAAATTACTTTTTTTCCTGTACAGGAGGGAAAAAATCTATTTCCTGCTTTTGAAAAGATCAAGAGTATCTTTGATAATAGCCGGAGAGCTCCACTGCATCGAGCCAACAAGCTCTTTTACTCGACTCGCCATTCAATAGAAAGGAGGCCACAATTAGCAACAAAGCAGCGAAAATGCATCCGTACAGCAGAATCGCTCGCCGCGGCTCAACCCCTCGGCTCCCGGAGCCTTGTTAGCGGCAGGGCTAAAGTGTCACGGAGGAACAATGGGCCGTGATAAATTACCCTTCCCCAAAAAAAAGATGTACGGCTAATTTTCAATTATAGCTAAAAATGCATTGCAGATTGAAGAGAAATTGGACATGCGCGGGGCGCGAACTAATAGATACGCTCGCTCCCGTGTCAGCCTCTTCAGTTTTGTCTGATTATGAGAAAATAATTAGCATTTCTCATTCAGGAAGATTTGAGAAGAGTTACGTGTGATATGTGGGTCGAGCTCAAAACACAGATGTTTACAAACTGCACGACACCATACTGGAGTGTTTCAGGATACTGGAGTGTTTAACAATGACAGGACAGTCTTTATTTGCATTGCACTTTCTGACAGAAATACTGTGGCGTATTTGAGCAGATGAACCCTTGTGAAAAAGAAGTGCACTTAATAGTATTAAATGTGCACTTGTAGTGTAGGCTACTTCAAATCTTAAAAGTATACTAAAAAACTGTACTTGCAGATAATATTAACAAAATAAAAGGCCACTTAAGTGACCTTAAAGTGTTTCTTAACACATTGAAGCACATTAAGTGCTGGCAAATGAAAAGTTCTACTTTAAAGTACATTTAAATCATTAGGTTTTAATAATCTTTTGTCATGCTTTAAAGTACAATGTAGTGTTATTTGATATTACGTTTAACGTTATTATAATTTAAATGTACTAAATTGCAACTTCGTCGTTACAAAATATATTTAAATGATTTGATCGAAATTGCTGTAAAGTATATTCAAAATATTTTTACCATGAATGTTTGTCAGTACGTTCAGCAGTACATTTTATAACCATATTTCAAAGGCAATCAAAATAATTGTGAAATTTCCTATAAAGATGTAATCAAAAAAGAACTCTAAATTTAAACGTAAACTTAATTACATTTCTTAAATTGCAATAATCATGCAATTAAGTGTTCGCACATAAATATTCTACTCTATTCTATTATTTGTGTGGTAACACTTTACAGTAGAGCTCATTTGTTAATGCATTAATTAACAAACTAACAATGAGCAATATATCTTTTTACAGCATTTATTAACCTTTGTCGACATTAGTTAATAAAAATGTTCATATTCATGTTAGTTCACAGCACCTTACAATTTTAACACATACAGCGTTTTTGTTCTTAAAGAAATGTAGTAGTAAATGTTGAAATCAGCTAAGATGAATAAATGCTTGTTCATTCTCAGTTCATGTTAACTAAAGTAGTAACTAACGTTAACAAAACGCTAATTGTTAGCATTTCCGTTAAAATGTACTTCTTTTTCACAAGGAAAGACTATTAGATAAACTAATATGTAGCAAATGTATGATTTTTGTTAGACTGTCAGCATTCTGACTGAAATATTAAAGATGGATTTCGTCATATAAACGCATTAAAAACATTGAAACTAAGGAAGAGGCTTGTCCAAATGAGCCCTGGAGTATCTCGGTGTGTACGCGTGTTTCCTAAAAATGAGAGAAGACGAAATCCTAATAGAAGTTGGGCTTAACTCCAGAAACAGCCCGCCTGTATATCTGATTACTGGGGGCCAGTAATTTCTTTTTTAAATAAGGGAAAAATTGGATAGAATGAATGAAATTTCCCTGTCGTCGTGCGATGATGGTACCACGGGAGATTATGTATTTTTATAATCATTCATCAGCGGTGAGAGTGCTCGGGCTTAGCATAATGGAATTGGTAAACTGGTTTAAGTCTGAACGCGGGCTATACTATCAGTCAGACCATGAACGCTTATATGGCGGAGCGCTGGCGAAGCCCGTCTGACGCTTGCAGCGGCACTCGCTGTAGGTTATTTTGCTGGCAGATTTTACACATGTGGGGTGAGAGTGATTGCGGGAACCCCTGCCCCAAATATTTCTTCCCAGAAAAAAAACATGATGAATAACATTTGCTGAAGAAATTTGCCTGAGCTTTTGGGCACCCAAACATGTTAATGCATGTAAATGCATATCAAATATGAATGTAAATATAAAGTGGAGGAGTGTTCTGTCAATAAAATATGGAGGTAACTTTAGTTTAATGTGACAAGTGTTTGAACAGACTACATTTTAGTTATTTCTGTTAATAATAGATTGCATGTTAACATGTTAGAGTGTGTAATAACTACTATTTATAGTAATTACTTGAATAGAATTTATAATAAATATATAGTAGGCCTATATAAAACAAACATTAATATAAATATAGGCATACTACGTACATTAGGCTATTATACAACTAATATATTATTATATTAAGAGGTCACAGTTTTGCTAGAAAATGTTGCATTTTTAAAACTTTCTCTCTTTAAATCAAATATTAGTGGCTGAAATCAGTGTATGAGAATATATCTAAATAAAATGATTGGTATTTCTCCACTAGATGTCAGTATCAGATTTGCCCCATTTTTCCAACTTCTTGCACTTGTTTTGTGATCTCATTCTGATAGTGAAAGTGCCTAAGAATGTTGTTTTATTTTATTGTATTATCTTATTTATTTTTTTAACAAACAAGTCAACATGAATTTCTGAAATTTTGAATACATGGTTTGCAATTTTCATTGCATTTTATGGCAATTTTTTAATAGCATGGTATTGTCCCAGCCACAGTTTAAAATACATGAATTAAATAAATAATAAAGTGAAGTAAAAAGTAAAAAGAAAAGGACAGTGCTTATAATTTTGATGTGAAGTGCCATTCAAAGTTATATTTAATAGCTTTAAAAGTGTCATATTCAGAAAACTGAATATTTGGTTGAATTATTCTACTGTTATACTAATTATTATATCATTTGATCAGCCAAAATTAAGATATTTTGGTGTGTGTGTATATATATATATATATATATATATATATATATGTGTGTGTGTGTGTGTGTGTGTGTGTATATATGTATAGAGAGAGAGAGAGAGAGAGAGTAAATTTATAAATAATGTAAATAAGTACTGTATGATGTAAACGTGGAAAAAAGGTGTATGATAGAGGATTAATTAATTAGTACATAAGTGTAAATGCACATTTGTCATACTTCAGTAAAAGTAAGGATATGGGAGTTATATTTAAAGTAGCCCATGCAAAAAATAATTGGCTAAAAGTATTACCTGATATTAAATGTACCTAGTATCAAAGGTACAGGTGAATGACATGAATAATGGCACAGCTGATTATACAGTAGCCATGGCAACATGGATGATTGACAGGTGCTGGAGTCTATGTTAGGATATCTAGAATATCTCTTCAGCTGATTTAGTGAGCAAATGAAAACACCCTAGCATGGGTCTGCCTCAATAACACAGTATTCATATGTGATGTCCAGAGCGACACGTTTTCCCAGTTTGCATAGCAACTCTATTACTATTGCAGATAGTTGAGGTTAGTGATCTGAACAAATGTCTGACCGTAAGTATTAAACTTCAGCTCATCTCTGGACATGAATGCAACCACACAACAATGAACTATAACCACTGAGAATATCTTAGCAACTTTTTAGCCACCACCCAGAACACCATAGGAAACGCTAAACAATGCACTAAAACACAAGAACATCTTGGCAACCTTGGAAACTGTGCAATTGTTTCATTGTCATACTGTTAATACTTGTTTTTCTTTTTATGCATGTGCCACATATAAACTTCATTTATTAGTGCAATGTATATTTGAAGAAAAGTGAGTGCTAATTTAGCTGTTTTAGGTTAAATTATTTTACAAGTGTTCAGATATTTTCTAGTCACAGATTAACACGTCTTAAAATGTTTGATGTTATACTGTAAATTAATATTACGATTATGAACCATTTTCAACTTCATATGCCTTTCATAACATCCATAATGTTTAAGCCATTTAAAAAAAAAAATGTATCAAATTAATTTATATCCAAAACACAGGCTAAAGTTTAGTGTATTTTGTTTGAATTCCCCATAACTCTATTTTGATTCAGATTTGTGATTCACGAAACAAATCAAATCATTTAGGCTGTTTGAACCAATCACAAAATGTAGTGAAAGTAAAAGTAAAAGTCAACAGAAGCATTTATACTTGAGTTAGGCCTAATTAAAAAAAAAGTACTGTTCAAATACATACGTTTGTGTTTGTTTATACTTCTTCACTATACTGCATCTCAGGCTGAAGTACTGTTTGTAGTATGAAGGAGTTCCTCAGGGTTCACTGCTGAGCCCTGTAGAGTTCTAGAACTTTACCCAGCATCCTCTTCGCGCTCAACATGGAGGAACTGACGGTGGAGGTCCGTGGCTCCAATGGAGCTTATTATAAGGTAAATACGTGATTTTACTCCATTCTCTTTTACTGTACACACGCATGTGTCTCTTAAGACAGCAAGGATGATAAAACCATGAAGAAAATATTGGAAAATGAGCTACATCGTGTACTTTTGACGTGTATAAATAGTACTCGACTCTGTGGCTGTTAGCCGTTAGCCGGTTAGCAGCTACGCGAGGATGATATTTAAATAAGAAAAACATTACTTCATACAATGCTAACGTTTGTTTAACCTCAACTGGAAATACAAAAGTGGTTTGCGTTAGGAGAAACTGAGTTTCAAGGTTAGAATAACTGACTTTTGGTTTCAGTTTGTTTATCTAACGTTACTAAGTGTTATTGAATATTATTCAGTCAGGCGTTCGGTTATGTCGTTTTTCAACGTTTTATATGAACACAACCACAATAAATGCTTAGATAAGAGCTAGTATTATTTAAATACTAATGTAAAAATCAGTAATTGGGCATGGTTGTTTATTACAAACATGCTATCCGTCATATTCGTTGGTTTTACTATCATTAAAGTGAAGCGCATAATAGCCTGTTAACCATTCAGAAACATTTATAATGGAAATAAGCAGTTTAGTTGAACAAGTGAGATTGATATGTGGGTTCAGTTGAGCTAAAGAGACGCCAGGAAGCTCATATTCATAATTTAAGGTGTGGTCAGAAATGATCAGATCATATGCATCTTGTATTCCCAGTCCAGATTTTGATTCTGTCAAGAAATTTCCAAGTAATGTGTCTGTAGTTTGGTTTTATACTGTAGACATCATACATGAATCTATAGCTTTCTACCTAGAGTTTATATTAATAAACACAAGTCCCAGTTGGAAAGTCTAATTGAAGTTATTATCCGTCTCCATCTCATCCTCCAGTTATTCAGCGCTAGTAGTTTTCTCAATGCACGTCAGCTGTTGACTTTCCATCTGCAGCTGTCATTCAGAGCAGCAGATATTTAACACTGGTCTATTTTGAGACGAGGTTTAAGAGATACCAACTTCCATTTTGGAGTCAGTTGCCATTGAGAGGAGGCGCTGACCGCCTAGTATTGAAGTGTCAGTTTATTTTTTTTTTTTGTGATAACAAATTGATTTTCTATTTGATTGAGCACACGGAACAAAATAATACTCCTTTTTGAAACATATAAAAAAAAAATTTTATGTGTACAAAATGAGTTGTATAACCACACTTCATATAAACAAGCTCTCTGACATATTCGTCTCTACTCGAATAACTTAAATATTATTGAATGATTAATCGAAAAAGCTGGCTCATATAGTGTTATAGTGTGCATTCAGCTGGGAAAATAATTATTTAGTGATGGACAAGACTACAGTGTTAGTATTTTCTATATATATATATATATATATATATATATATACATTTTTTTTTTTTTGTAGTGCGTGTTATATTACAATTTTTAAAGTGTTTATTCTGTGGTGCTCATAACTTTTAGACACGTGCTATTTTAGTATTATTTAAATATTATTATTGTTTTTTTATATTTTGAATTACCTTTCTTTTTTATATTATTATGTATGTTTTATATTATTTTATTTAAACTTAATTTCAGCTAATTTTCAATTTATGAATTTCCCTCGATTTCCTTTGACATTTCTAATTTGTTTATTTTTTGTCTAATAATTGTATTTTATTTCAGCTTTATTTCAATTAACAAAAAATGTGTTTTTAGTTAACACTGCTTTGCACAGAAAACTTAGTATTTAGAGTAAAATAGTAAATTTAGAAAATTCAGCGTTCTCACTCACATCTGATAAAGCTTTTTATAAATGTATTTATTTATTTTTTATTTTGTATTTATTTTCCTTAAACGTATTTCAGTTAATTACCAAGGCATTCTATTTTTTGTTTATTTATTTTTATGACTAATATTTATACTTTGATTTTCAGCTTTATTTAAATTACCGAAAATCTTTATAGTTTTAGTTAAAGATAGTAACTCGCAACTTGTATGACAGCATTTGTGGTTTCACTTTTTAACAAAACTTCCTTATTTTAATAAATCATTTTATCACTTGACATACTTGTTTAAATTTATTTTAATAACTAATACTTTTTTTTTTAATATAAATCTCATTATTCCAGGGCTTTGTCAAAGACGTTCACGACGACTCGCTCTCTGTCTCGTTTGAAAATAAGTGAGTAGAAGCCAATAGTTTCCAATCATGGCGTTATTGCTTTTGAAAAGAGCTTTGGTAGATGAGCATCATCATATGAAAATCATTTTCTCAGCTGGCAACCTGAAAGACAAGTTCCCTTCAGCGATGTGCGGTTACCACCTCCTGCTGACGGCAAGAAGGAGATCGCGGAAGGAGAAGAAGTGGAGGTGAAACATGTTTCGTTATTATTATCATCATCATCACAGTCTTTCCCAGGTAGCAGCTCTTAACAGATGTGGTTCTGTGTTCAGATTTACTCGCGAGCGAACGAGCAGGAGCCCTGCGGCTGGTGGCTGGCTAAAGTGCGCATGATGAAAGGAGACGTAAGTGTGACGCTCTAAACTTTCTGTTTCTTCAGAAGAGCTCTGAGTTCACTTTCACTTTTGTTTCCTGCAGTTCTATGTTATCGAGTACGCCGCGTGTGACGCAACCTACAACGAGATCGTAACGTTCGAGCGTCTCCGCCCCGTCAACCGCAATAAAGCTGTGACAAAGAACACGTTCTTTAAGTGCAGCGTTCCTGTCCCAGATGATCTCAGAGCGGCGTGAGTACTGGGGCGACTGGACACAAACATTGCTGTTATTTAATATAAGTCACCATTTACACAATCACAACTAAATCGTACTTAATGAGGAGCATCCTGGGATATTAATATATACTATTTATATAATATATTTTATATTATATATAATATTTATATATTGTACTTGTATAATATCTAAACTAAAGCTCCTGTATTATCCCAATAAAAATAAATAACTACTACTGTTAATATCTAAACAAAATAGAAGCAGGCATTTGTATTTGTTTCTATTTCTATTGATGTTTTGAATTAGCTTTTGTTTAGGTTTAATTTATTTTTAGTTATGTTTTAGTTTTTATTTGTTTGCTGTTATTTTCCACGTTTCTTTAAAAAAAAAAGTTAATAAAATATTTTAAAAAAATATAAAAGTAATCTAAAATATTTTATATAAAATACAAAATCTTAATGTAAATATAAAAAAAACCCTAATTTTTTGTTGTTAAATAATTAATAAATTTGTAATTGTTTGAATTAGCTTTTATTTTTATATTTTCAGTTTCCATTTAGGTTTAATTTGTTTGTAGTTAAGTTTTAGTTTTAGTTTTCCTAAAAAAGAAAGTTTATATATATATATATATATATATATATATATATATATACATATATACAGTGCACAGCATAAATGAGTACACCCCCTCTGAATAAATATAAAAGATGTATTTTTTTTAATGATCACTAATATAATTCATGGAAAGATGGCAAAATTGAAATGTATTAAACATATACTTAATAAAAACAACAAAATATATGCCAATATTTTCTGTAAGATAAGTAAATTAGCCAATTTTGTTTAAATGAAGGACTGCAGAAATGAGTACACCCTAGTTTTACTTCAGCAAATGTATAATATTCTAGTACTCAGTATGTCCTCCAGAACTTTAAGTATACTGCTCTGACCCTTCTTGGCACTGAGTGGGAGGCTACTAGGGGAGGGTAGCATCTTCTGTTTCAAGTTTTTGTATTCCATCACACAGTGGTGTGTGAATTCATGACAGCATTGATAAAGCACAACTCCCTCACACCTTCAGCACTCATTCATCCCTGTATAAGAGCTTTACTACCACTGAACGTCCCTGTGGGTACCAAGCACTTCTCACTGCACTCCTCCTCTAGCAACAACACAACATTTTAGATGCTTTTGGATCCGAAATGATTGACTTGGTCTCTTGAGACCAGAGTATGGATTCCCAGAAGTCTCTTATTTTGTAAATATGGGCTTGGAAGAAGTTAAATGAGTCTATTTAGCTTTGGCTACAGTAGGTAATTCTAGTGGTGATAACAACCATGCATGTCACTTCTGCAGGCTGCGTCATACTCTGTGAGATAAAGTGTCACTCTTTTCATAGCTTTTGCTGGCTCTGAGACACTTGCGTGTTATTTCTCCTGCTTTTTTCTGGCAAAAATTCACACATCACTAAATGAAAACTTAAAGTGAAGACCTGATTATTTCAGGAGCTTGTCACAAGTCCATTGTTTTTGAATGTCGGTGCTACTTCTGCTATATTTTCACACTTGAAAGAATAATTTGGTATTCCTCTTGTACCATTGGCCTCTTTTATGCTAAGAAATAAGTCACCTGGCAGTTCTCTCCCAAGTGCTTCCACTGCTGCCAGCATTAAGTCTGAGTGTGATTCAGTGGGCTATATAACACTTTTAATTGTCAGGAAATTACTTGTCTTTAAAAGTTTTGGTTCAATATAATTACCTGTTGATCAAAAATAGCCTTAAACCTATACACTTTTTTTTGTTTTTGTTTTATTTAGTAACTTTCAGGTGGGTGTACTCAATTTTGCAACACATTTTATCATTTTGATAAGAAAATTTTATTTTGCTGAATAATTTTGACAGTCTTCTTTGGTAATTGATCAAGCAGGCTTGTTGAAACATTATATATCCAAAGAACCCTAACATGTCATCTAAGTAAAGAGTAATGAAGCGTTCCAATGCAAAATCCTCTAAAAGCCATCTTGGTCAAAAATGAGATAATGATACCTTTAGCACAAACTCCAGCATCAGTGAGTTGTGGCATGTGACATACACTATATTGCCAAAAGTATTGGGTCGCCCCCTTCTAATGAACAGGTTTGACTACTTTAGTAATTTCTATGAGTACAAATCTTAATGTTAAAGCATATAATGATATTCTAGGAAATTGTGTGCTTCTAATATTATAGCAACAGTTTGGACAGGACCCTTTTCTATTCTAACATGACAATGCCTCTGTGTATAAGACAAGGTTCAAAAAGAAAATGATTGATTGAGTCAGTGTGGAAGAACTTGACTGGTCTGCATAAAACCAAGTCCTAATCCCAGTTGAACACTGGCTCTGGTGTGATTGTAAATGCAAACCTTGAGCCAAAAACTCATCACCAAACACCAATGACTTGTACATACACTATATAGACAAAAGTATTGGCACCCCCTTCTTTAGAACAGAAAAATGCACTTCCAAATCTGTGGCAACAACGATGGGAACATAATTCATGTATTTAAAAATTGTATTTCTATCTCTGTTGCAACAGTTTTGGAAGTGTCTAAAATGACTGTACCCATATGTACAAGTCATTGGTGTTTGGTGATGAGTTTTTGGCTCAAGGTCTGCATTTACAGTCACACCAGAGCCAGTGTTCAACTGGGATTAGGACTTGGTTTTATGCAGACCAGTCAAGTTCTTCCACACTGACTCAATCAATCATTTTCTTTTTGAACCTTGTCTTATACACAGAGGCATTGTCATGTTAGAATAGAAAAGGGTCCTGTCCAAACTGTTGCTATAATATTAGAAGCACACAATTTCCTAGAATATCATTATATGCTTTAACATTAAGATTTGTACTCATAGAAATTACTGAAGTAGTCAAACCTGTTCATTAGAAGGGGGCGACCCAATACTTTTGGCAATATAGTATATATATATATATATATATATATATATATAAGTAATAAATATAAAAATATATATAAATACTGTTTTTAAAATTATCATTAGATCTTGTTGCAAATTGGGACATAATAATCAGTTTTGGTTAAAACCATGAACTCCCTTCTTCTTTGCCAATGTTAGTTGTGAGAATGAACAAGCCCACAAGGATTTCAAAAAAGCAGTTGGAGCCATTCGGATTGTTTACAGCCCAGAGCATAGTGAACTGACTGTACTGGTGAGTCCCAGTTAACCTCAGCACTTCTGAAAGCAGGTTTAAACATGACAAAATCTTAATCGATTATGTTCCCCAACACCAGTCCATGAGCGAAGCCACAGTCAAGCGCGTCTCCCTGCTGAGTGACATGCATTTACGCAGCATCCGCACCAAACTCCTGCTCATGTCCCGCAACGAGGAGGCCACCAAACATCTCGAGGTAAAGCAGCGCTCTTGGTTATTAATGTGGGACGTGTGCAACTCAAAGAGTATTAACCCGGGGTTGAAAATCTCTGTGTTTGTAGAGTACGAAGCAGCTGGCCTCTGCGTTTCAAGAGGAGTTCACTGTGAGAGAGGACCTGATGGGTCTCGCCATCGGCAGCCATGGCAGTAACATTCAGCAAGCCAGAAAAGTGCCAGGAGTGACGGCCATCGAGCTGGACGAGGAGACGGGAACCTTCAGGATTTATGGAGAGGTGGGTCTGATTTCTGTGCACACTAAATTACATTATACAGCTGCTTTGTAATGGATACAGTGTGTCCTCAAATGTTACATTACAGACTGCTGAGGCCGTACAGAAAGCAAGGAATTATCTGGAGTTTCTGGAAGATTCGGTGCAGATTCCTCGCAATCTTGTTGGTATGTGTTTTTTTTTTTTTTTTCCATTTTAAAACAGAGTTGAAACAAGCTTGAAGTTAACGTAAAATAATTAAAGCCTTATATTAGTATTATTTAATATTTAGTGTTTATTATTGCATTTAATTAGTTTTTTATATATATATTCAGTTTTTGTTTTAATTCTAGTTTGTTTTAGCAATTTTATGTTTTTTGCATTAATTTATTTTTATTTCAGGTTTAGTCATTTTAATATTTTAACAAACTAATTTCAGTTAGTTGCCAAGGCAAAATTTCTAATTTGTTTTTTTTATATTAATATTTATATTTTACTTTATTCTAGCTTTATTTCCATGACTGAATTTTTTAAGCTTGTTTTATTTATCAGTAACAACACTTTAATGCAACAGGAAATTGTTCGCAACAGAAGTTTACCTGCAAAACTGTTTTTTTTTTTTTTTTTTTTAGCAATTTTAATATTTCAACATTTATTTTGGTTAGTTGCCAAGCAAATTTAAGTTTAATTTAAAGTTTACATTTTTAAAAGTCATTTATTTTCTAATTTAAATTGTTTGCAACAGGAGTTCACTCATAAAACTATGATTTTGTATTTTTTTCTTTTTTCTTTTGTTTAATAATATTAATATTTCAACAAACTTATTTCAGTTAGTTGCTAATGCAAAATTTCTATTTTTTTTTTATATATATTAAGTGTTTCATATTTATATTTTACTTCATTCTGGCTTTATTTCCATGACCATATTTCCATTAAATTTTTTATTTAATGGTAACTACAATTTAGTGCAACAGGAAATTGTTTGCAACAGGAGTTTACTTGCCAAACTGTGATTTTTGAATTTTTTTAATAGTAATTTTGATATTTCAACAAACTTATTTCAGTTAGTTGCCAAGGCAAAATTTCAAATTTAAGTTTAATTTAAAGTTTACATTTCTAAAATAAGTAATTTAATTTCTAATTTAAGTTGTTTGCAACAGGAGTTCACTCGCAAAATTGCTAAATTTTATAATATGAAGTGGTAATGCAATCACTTTGTAAGAGAATGTAAATGTTTTGTGAGGGAAACACAAAGTTTCTCAAGGGAAACCCAAGACTTTTGCAAGAGAACACAAAAGCATTGAAAAAGGGTCAATTTTTTTTTATGTCATGTTGACTTGAACTGGCAAAATTATGTTAACAAATAATTTCTCTGTAGGGAAGGTTATTGGAAAAAATGGCAAGGTTATCCAGGAGATTGTGGATAAATCTGGTGTGGTGAGAGTTCGCATTGAAGGCGACAATGACAACAAACTCCCCCGACAGGAAGTAAGACACCTAAAAGTAGCAAAAAAAACAACAAGCCAGATCAATATATCCACATCCAATAATGCATTTGTATTCTTCTTTTTTAAATAGGGAATGGTACCATTTACATTTGTTGGTACGAAGGAGAATATCAGTAATGTACAGGTCCTACTGGAATACCATATTGCTTATCTAAACGTGAGTATTAGAAACCCAGCAGCGTTGGTGATGAAAGGCCGCTGATGTGTTTGAGAAACTCAAGCGCTTGTTTGCGTTGCGCAGGAGGTGGAACAGCTGCGACTGGAGCGGCTGCAGATTGACGAGCAGCTGCGTCAGATCGGGATGGGCTACAGGCCCGTCCCACACCGACCTGCCGATAAGGACAAGGGCTACACCACTGAAGAGAGCACATCCAACACCCATATCAACCGCTCCTACACCGGCAGGGGCCGCGGCCGCAGGGGGCCCGGGTACACGTCCGGCTACGGTAGGGCTTCTGCTTTAACATCTGTAGTTTTTGGGTGAAAAAATATAAATAAATAAGTGTGTATATATATATATATATATATATATATATATATATATGTATATGTATATATAATTAATTAAAATTAAAAGTTAATAATCATTTAAAAGTAAAAGTCCCATTTATGACACATCAGCCAAACAGAAAAAAATGCCAAATATCAGCAGATATATCAGTTGACTGCTAATTTATATGACTTTTTGTATAATTAAAATGAAAAATCAATAATTATTAAAAAATAAAAGTCCCCTTTATGACATATCTACAGTGGCCCAGTAGTGCATAACACAACAAACTCTCCACAACAAAATGGAAACAAGCAGCAACACAACAAAATTAGCACAACACAACGGAAACAAGCCACAACGCAGTGAAATTAGCACAACACAACGAAATTAGTCCCATGCGTTGTGTTGTAGAGATTTCATTGTGTTGTGCACTATTGGGCCATCATACATATCAGCCAAACAGAAAAAAATAATTTTGCCGATAATTAAAAAATATCGGCCGATATATTGGTTGACTGCTAATTTATAAAACGTCTTATATAATCAAAATTAAAAGTTAATAATTATTCAAAAATAAAAGTCCCATTTATGACACTTCAGCCAAACAGAAAAAAAAAATGTTGCCAATAATTAAAAAATGCCAAATATCAGCCGATATACCGGTTGATTGATAATTTATATGATGACTTATATAATTAAAAGTTAATAATTATTCAAAAATGAAAGTCTCTTTTATGACATATCTGTGGAGGTCCAGTAGTGCACAACACAACAAACTCTCCGCAACACAACGAAATTAGCACAACACAACGGAAACAAGCCACAACACAACGAAATTAGCTCAACACAACGGAAACAAGCCACAACACAACGAAATTAGCTCAACACAACAAAATTAGTCCTATGTGTTGTGTTATGGAGATTTCATTGTGTTGTGCATTACTGGGTCACCGTGCATATCAGCCAAGCAGAAAAAATTGTTTTGCCGATAATTAAAAAATGCCAAATATCGGCCAATATATCAGTTGACTGCAGTGGGGATTTCTTTAAGACTGCAAGGGAAGCTCGGCTTCCCCTGTAATGTCAAAAAATTAATGGTCAAACATGTACTATTGTGTTAACATTTTATTGACTAAAAATGCGTTAGAACGCGTTCATCTCGAAGACGAGTTCATTCAGAATCAGCTACATATAGCAGGTCAGCTGACTCGATTTCCTTCTCATACATTCCCGTAGTGTCACAGTGTATTTCCCTGTTGAAGCCTAGCGTCCATTGACTTCAATGGGGCTGCTTTGAACAGTTTTTTTCAGTGCTTCGAAACTAGACAGTCATTGGATACATACTGCGATTATGTCCCGCCCACGGACGCTCAGCGTCTCTGGGGGTGAATGGAGGAGTGGGCTGGCCTGAACTCCAGGCTTCTGCGTGATGATTGGAGGGTCTGTCGAAAGACTGCATCTCCTTTTGATTGACAGCGATTTTGTACTATAAAAAGTTGCTGACGCTGTTCGAGCTCAGTCCCACAGCGGATTTTGCAAGTGTAGTCGAAAGGCGAACTGCTGCAACCTATTTCTTGGTATTTGCTTGGCGAAATTGCTAGCCAATTTTCATCATACATTTCACACAATTATACACCACATTCCTTGTTTCAGTTTAACCTAATTCCCACATTTCCACCGTCGAGTTTAATATCTTTTTTTAGATCGTTTGTTCATTCATTCATACAGTAGGCTAGGCTAGCGTCGTAGGGGTGAACTAGCCAGCTAGCAAACTGCACACAATTTTTATGATGTAGGCCGAAAATGAGCTTCCCCTCTTTGAAAGACCAGCAGACGCCACTGGTTGACTGCTAATTTACAGGACATCGTATATAAAATATTTTTCCTGCACAGGCACTAACTCCGAGCACTCGTACGCCTCGGAGACGGACTCTGAGCGCAAGGAAGAGCTGAGCGACTGGTCCATGGCCGGAGAGGAGTCCGAGCGCAACCCCAGACAGCAGCGGGACAGTAGGAGGAGACCGGGAGAGGGCCGGGGCCGGGGCCGCGGAGGACCGGGGGGAAGAGGACGCGGCGCAGGAAGAGGGGCGTCCAACTCCATTAGCTCAGGTATACTGGCTCCCTTCAGCTCTTTATCAGGAACACATTTTATTCACCAGCACAGATTTGAGGGCTTTATGAAATCGGTTTTATTTTAGCCCAAATTCCATATTATTTTTTCCTCCAATTCGGCAGTCTCCGTTTTTGTTTTTTCTCGATTCCTTTTTAATGATTTAATTAAATTGTAATTATCAGAAACCATGTCTAAACAAATAAATTCATTAAACTTTAACTATGTAATAATGTATTGAGGCTTTAACAATATAAATTGAAATGCCATATGAAATTTTATTTTTTGAGAAATTGCCTGTTTTATTTTTATATATTTTTTTCAATTTTGTTTCGAGATTCAATACAAGTGTATTATCAAAACAATGGTAATCAAATGAATTTGTAAATCTTTTTGTTTGGTTTTTTGGGAGGTTTTGTGTTTCAATTTAACCATGGAAGAAAAATGTTAATTTTCCTTAATGTGTAAATTTTTTTTAGATGTTTTACTGTACAATAGTAATATATTTCTACCTTTATTTCTTTAAGGTAAACCAGACTTTTATTTTAGCAGATTGTAGTGAAGACTTTCCATTCGCATTTTCACAGAAATCATAAGGCCCTAAGATTTACATTTTATGCAGAAGAAAAAAAAAGACACATAATGGCCATGAATAAAAAAAATCTGTTTCTTCATTTTTTTTTGTTGTGGTGACAATTTACGTAAATTGAAAGAACATATTATCCACAAATTGAAATGTTGAGGTAACAAATTCTTAATTTGTACCCTTGTTAACTTTTTTTTTTCTTCCATGTGATATAAAATGATATTTTATATGTGTTTTAGTTTTGTTTTTTTATCAAATAAAATAAAATAAATTTATTAAAATGAAATGTATAATTTAAATTTTATATTTGGTAGAATCTATATTTTTAAATCAGATTTACAAAACAATTTATTTAAAACCTTTGAAACCTTTTATTTAAGCACCTCTGAAAGTGTAACAAAATCTAGTTATTCTGTATTTTTATTTGTCCTTGCATGTTGCATTGCACAGTAAATATTGTAGTTCTTGTCTTTAATGTCAGTCCTGAAAGATCCTGATGGAAACCCATACAGTCTGTTGGACAACACCGAGACAGATCAGACGGCAGACACAGATGCCAGTGACTCCCAGGTGAACACCAACCGTCGCAGACGCTCCCGCCGTCGCCGCACAGATGAAGACACCACAGTCATGGACGGCATGAGCGAGTCCGACAACGCCTCCCTCAGCGAGAACGGCCTCGGTGAGCACATCAGCGGAAGGATATTTACTGCATCCTACTGTCTAAAATATAGTCTAGAAACACATTCAACTGCAATACATACACATATGTGACCCTGGAACACAAAACCAGTCATGAGGTTTCATTTTTTAAATTGAAATTTATACATCATCGAAAGCTGAATAAGTTAGTTTTCCATTGATGTATGGTTTGTTAATATTTGGCCGAGATACAACTATTTGAAAATCTGGAATCTGAGGGTGCAAAAAAATCTAAATATTGAGAAAATCACCTTTAAAGTTGTTCAAATGAAGTTCTTAGCAATGCATATTACTAATCAAAAATGAAGTTTTGATATATTTTGTAAATTTCCTACCATAAATATCTTCATGGAACATGATCTTTACTTAATATCCTAATGATTTATGGCATAAAAGGAAAATTGATAATTTTGACCCATACAATGTATTTTTGGCTATTGCTACAAATATATCTGTGCTGCTTCAGACTGGTTTTGTGGTCCAGGGTCACTTACAGCAAAACCAACAGTTTGTTTGGAGTTTATTTAAAATCATCAAATTATAAATAATATTACAGAAAAAGTACAAACTGTACAATCCACTTAGTGTCAACAGCTAAGAGCTAGAATATTCTGCAGGGACACATTGCGCTAAATATTTAACAATATATAGTTCGAGTCAGATTAAAATATTCATAGATTTTTAGATTTTATTGACTTCTTCGATTAGCTGGAGTTAATAGCATGACAAATTCCACCAATCTTTTGTAGATGATTCTGAAGCTAAATCTCAGCGGCGCAATCGCAGCCGCCGCCGCCGTTTCCGCCCTCCTGAGGAGAGGCAGCCAGGTACCGAATTAACACTGGGTTTGTGTTCAAGCGAGTGTTAGTCCAAACTGCATGGCACTGATCGCCTGGAATAACATCAGGACTTCAAACTAAACCCATGTGATCAATCAAACATGCCAGACCACAACAGCTTGTGATGAATAAAGAAAGTTGTTTGTTATTTTCAGGTATTGGTTACATTTTAATTATTTTAGTGAAATGTTCATCTGGAACTCATGAATTTAAACCGATTACACAATTGCAAATAACATTGTTTTCAGTGCTGTAGGTATTAATTTGCATGGTTTATGTAAACGCATGCAGGTCTTTTACCTCGAAGTTGTCGTTTACCTACAAGTTTCCAACTTAGTCTCATGACGAAAACGTAGCTGTGGGAGCTTTTTCGCAAGACATTAAATACATATCAGTAAGTACATATAACTGCATATCACTCGCAACAAAATGGATATGTTTATAATCTAAGTCATAAATATTAAAGCTTTTTAACATCATTAAATGTACATACTGAGTGACTGATAACATCTCTGTTATGAAAACTCCTGTTGGTTCGCAGTTTTAACGTATTTATCTTATTTTCAAGATCTGAGGTAAACTATCTGTTGTTGCTTTCAGTATGGCTAAAACGGTCACGCAGAATGATATTCAAACTCACATTAGACACGTTTAATTTTGAATAAAGCACATAATCAGTACCTGAGGTTATCACTGTCATTAGTTTGTTTGTATGTTGTTCCAGCCGTGACGTCGCGGAAATAGAAACCATTTCTAAATTAGAAATTTTGCGTGTCACCATCGCGGCTAGTTTGGACAAAAACTGCGATTAACATGGAAAGGATACCTTTTATCGGGTGTCGCATGTAGTTAGGACACGGTGTTAAGATGCTGAATCCTTGGGTATGAATCCCGTCAAAAACATGACTCACGATGAAGAGCTGAAAGATGAGAGATCGGAAAACAAGCGAAAACGGCATGTTTGTGTTTCTACGTTACATTAGCTTTTGTTCATACTGTCGGGTAGGTTTAGGTGTAGTGCACAGGGTTGGGAAGGTTACTTTGGAAATGTAATAGGTTATAGATTACAAGTTACCCTATTTAAAATGTAATAGTAGTGTAACTTTTTCAATTACTTTATTAAAGTAATATAATGGATTACTTTTGATTACTTTTCTAAATTTATAATGAATGTTTTCAACTGTTAATCATTTTCAAACATTTACACCATGCAAGATTAACTAGTGCTCAACTAATTACTGTCAGACTTTCAAAACCCTCCATCACTTGAATTAAGATCAAATTTGAACACATCCACCACAAAATCAGACTGTAGTTTGACTGTAGACTGTAGATTGATCTGAAGTTCAGTGCAGATTTAAAATCATAAGAATAGTTTACTGATACTGTTTTTGAAACCAAATCTTCACATAAGTACAGGAAACACTGCATCTAACAATGCTTTGGAAAAAAACTGTTAGGCCTAAGTGCTCTTCGGTCACTTTTGACCGGAAAAAATTTTGTGTTTTGAATTTTTAAAAATCACAGCTTCATCAGAATGGTACGAAACTGGGTGACTTTTATGGCATTTGGAATGTGAAGACACACAAAAATTGTGGGCATGATTCGAGCAGGCTAAGTGGTCATAAAAAAAATAGTCACACTTGTTGTCTTCGGTCAAAAGTGACCGACCATAGGAAATGAATGGGAAATTGACAAAAACATGTGTGTACAATCTACAAATCTGCCACAATGCAGAAAAAAAGTACACAGCAATGACTTGGTGACACTCTAAAACATCAAGAGTACAAAACCAACACATCCACTCACACACACACAAGCGTACACACACACTTATATACACACACACACACACCTATGAACTGGTGTGACTGTAACACAGCAAATATGTAAAATAAAAACAATAATTCAGCTACAGTGGAGTAAAAAAAGTGGACAGCAAGGAAGGGGTTACACTCTAAACCATCAAGAGTGCAAAACAGACACACACACTCACATTTTCTTCTTTTATTTGGATCCACAAGACAAGCAACAAAAACGGAATCCAAACACCTTGGGAAGTCAGTTTGCAGGATGACAACTACAAAAGGCTAACATACATTCACAAGTCCTTATATTTATGACAATCAACACTCAAGGATAGACAAAACATCTTCGTTTCCATATTTGCATACTCCCTATAATGGCAGAAACTGAACAAAATGTAGCAAGTGTTTTTGCTTTCTTTTTTTGCAATCCACCCAACTGCAGTCCTTTAATCACATTCTTGTGCACATGACCTAAACTTCACACACACACACACACACACACACACACATTCAAATGAATTGGTATGGTTATAACCATATAGCCAAAATGAGTCAGAAAACTGATATAAGTGGTTGAAATCAGATCAGACCCAGAAGGATTAAGTTCTGATAAAACATCCCTGTTCATTTTTGTTACTTTTTATAGAATTTTAATATTTTGTGTAACAAAATGCTTTCTCTGTGTTCAGGTTTAACTGTAATAAAAATATTTCAAAAACTGATGCTTAAAATCAACATTTCAAACCCCCAAAAATCTAAACCTTTACAAAAAGTTGTCTTTAATAATGTCTAAATATATATCCAAACCCACAACTTAATAAAAATAAGTATTTATGTCTAAAACCAATTAGAGAATTTATAGGCCTTTTATATGGAGCTATATAGGAATCTATGGGTTAAACCATGGAATTACAGATGTTTTTCTTATTTTACTCCCACCAGATGCCACTAATCTGGCTTCAAAAATTGGGTTTTAAAGGCATTGGCTCTATTTTAACATGGAATACTGCCATAATTGAGAAGTAATAGAAAATATTTGACAAAAAAAAAAAAATTGTATTATTTTCAATGGGAAAAATCGATCATAATTATTGCTTAAATATTAATTAGTACCATAAAATTCTCTCAAAATACAAAAGAAAAAAAAATTAAACAAAAATATGTTACATTGATTTTACTGGAGGGAAAAAAGTTACATTTTATGTGTCCGGTCACTTTTGACCGTGAAGAGAACAAGTGTGACTCCAAAATATAAAAATAAAAGCATATACATCAAACCAAATATGGTTATCAAATAAGCATGTGTCCTATTCTGTGTACTAAACTCCTGAAACATTGGTGTCTGTTTGTATATGATATGATGATATATAATTTTATTTTATTTTATTTATTATTATTATTACTATTTTTTTTGTATGGCCATCACATAAAAAAGGTTTAAATCCTTAGGCTGGGGACATGCAAAATAATTAAAAGTTCTCTCCTGAACTGCACCTTCACTTCCATTTTACTTTTCAGTCTCTCACATGACTTTAATAGGCCTACTCAAGATTTAACAAAACTATATATTTTAAATTGCCTACATGTCAAAATTAGTACAATAATAACTACGTCATTACAATATCTTTATGGAAAAAAATCTATACTGAACATGAGTCATACACAAAAATTAACCATGATTTTATTATAGTAAAACTACAGTAACCATGTTTTTTGGCAAATGGATTACCATTTGTATTTATTTATTTTTTTACTACAAATTACATGGTTAAACTATGGTTAGTGTAGCAAAAAACATGGTTAATTTGTGGTTACCATGGTTTAACAATAGTAATCACAGTCTTTGGATTTATAGTAAAATCATATATATTTTCGTAAGCGTTGTTGTTGCCGCCTGCCCAAGCTCCCCCTAAACCTATTATAAAATATGATTGTCTGCTAAATTAGCCTACTACTGTAACTTTACATTAGATAATAATGTCCCTTAATAGCTATACAGTATTTTGAGTGATGACTGATGAGCAATGGGCTGCTGCTTAACTGAGTAAACAAAGACAAAACTACAATAGCCTATTTACAGATTAAACTAACCTGCATTTGAAGTCCTGAACAGTTTTGCTTCTCTGCTCCTCCTGGGCGCTTCCACAGTCCACTCCATTCTCAGATCTCTCACATTGATTACTCTGATCGAAACAATTTGGCGGAGGAACGGAGCGCGCTCGAGCCGAAGCTTAGCATTGCCAGTCACGACTAACCGATTCATGATTTTTTAGAGATTTATTATCGGATGGCGAATTCGGAAATAATCGCGTTAATACATTTGGCAGACAATTATATAATAATAATAATAATATTAAAATAAATAAATAAATAAATCAGGAATTGTCCAGTCCGCACCTGGTTTCCACAGAGACATGCAGAATGTGCAGGATTCATATATTATCTTTTTGCAGCTTAATATTCACAGACAGTCCATATCGCGTTTTGACTCAAGTGTACTGACCTACTTTTGATTTATTCATCCAAAATGTGGCTGGCATATTCCGTGACATTCCGCGTTATAGGAATTCCATTTTTATGTCTGGATTCTACGAACCAGTCCGTGTTTTCCGCATCTCATATTTTAGAGTAGTCAGTGCAATTTGGGAAAGAAATCAGTTAAATCTGTATGTGGATGTGTGTAAATAGGCTATTCAAATGTAACCCCCTTTGTAATCGTTAACATTTTCATAAATAACTAATTTAATTACACATTTTTTCTTAGTAACTGTAATCAGTTACATTTATTTTGTTATTAAATTACGTAACGCCGTTACATGTAACTAGTTACTCCCCAACACTGGTAGTGCAGATGGTACATTATTTTAAAACGTCACGGAGCATTAGACTTATAGCACCACTCAATGGACATTTCTAGTCAGAACTGTGGTGACACCTAAACCAACGTCACATAAAACATACCATATATATGTTCATCTGTTCTGGGGAAAAAAACAAACACTCTTTTAGCGCCACCCAGTGGACATTTCACATCGAATATGACACGAAACGTACATGGTGGTACGTATTTCACGTCTTGTGGAAAAGTTCCCACAGGTATGTTTTCGTCATGAGACCAGGTTTCAAGATTCTGATATTTACTCACCGACAGAAAAAGGAGATTGTCCAGCTGCCTTTTTCCACAGGGAAAGTGAATCTTCCTCTCTGCCACAGCTCTTGAATATCTATTGTACGTGCACAAACTAAAACTTTGTGGTTTAAGGGTTTTTTTTGCATCTCGTAGCCAGTTTGAAGGGCAAGATCTGGGAGCTCCGGCAGAGGAACGTTTTTAGTGCTTAACTTTTGGTCTGTTCCTCACGTGATGATAATTCACCCTCATTTAAGAATAATGAAGATCTTTTGCTAATGAGATCATTGACGTCTCTTGCAGTTACTGTGGCTGACTACATATCACGAGCCGAATCTCAGAGCAGACAGAGAAACCCAAGAGATCTGAGGAAGAACAAAAAGGACATGGTGACTCCATATTTCTTCTTTTATGTATCTCTGTGTTTAACTTTATTATTAAAGAACTGGGGTGATGTGTGTGTGTGTGTGTGTGTGTGTGTGTATATATATATATATATATATATATATATATATATATACACACACAGAGTACTGTGCAAAAGTTTTAGGCTTTTAGTATTTTCAGCAGCTAAAAAATGGTTTTAAGTCAGTTATTTCTATCTTTTGCTGTAGTGTGTCAGCAGGAAATATCAGTTTACATTTACAAAC
>JAFVLL020042284.1:37500-73423 GCA_021397915.2 Tor tambroides | reverse complement strand
TTTTTAATACATTTACAGACATTTCTAAATTCCTGTTTTCACTTTGTCATTATGAGGTACGGAGTATAGATTAATGAGAAAAAAAAAAGAATTTAAACAATTGCAGTATCAGGCTGCAACATAAAAAAATTGAAAAAATTTAAGGGGGTCTGAATACTTTCCGTACCCACTGTATATACACACACACACTGCATGCGATTTGTGAAAAAACCAGAGGGGGAATGCTTTTGAAAACTTTTTATAGGTGTATAAAACTCTACAGGCAGAGGTTGAGCCAACTTAGGCAAGTACCAGATAATAGGTGACATAAAATGTTTTTAATACGACAGAAACTGTATTTAACGTGATCACAGTTTAATAAAACATTGTACATTAGGCCCGTTAATTGTAATGGTTTAACTTCCATGGTTATTCAAACAGCAAATAAATTATATAGATTATATAAATTTTATAGTAACAAAATATTAGTAACAGTAATAAAATATTTATTTTATATATATTTTTCTTCAGTTTGTTACAAAGACATTTCTCATTTTCATTTTGTTAATGTAATGGACTAAAACTAAATCAAAAATGAATAAAAAAACTATGTAGACATGTATAGACAGGATATATTATACATTAGTATGTTGTCATCAGGGTTAATTTAGTTTACTAAAACAAAAAGTTACTTATAATAAATTTTAACTGAAATATGTTTTATTTATATTTTATATTTTAATTATTTTATGGGGTTTTTTTTCGGTTTGTTGGCAAGGCAACATTTCTCATTTTCATTTTGTTAATTAACACTAAATTAACTAAAATTAAGATGTACTAACACTACATTAATAATTAATACAAAAAAATATATAGACATTAAAAAACCACTAATAAAATGACGGTCAATGCAGTCAAAATGGAAATATAAAAAAACTAATTTAAAACAATTGTATTAAATTGAAAATAATATTGAATTTAAAATAATAGTATCTTGATGATATCAAAGTAACACTGGTTATAATGGCTTAATATACTTGTAGCATATACAAAACATTTGTTTTATTTCAGTTTTTAACAGTGGTTTATTTTCATAATATCACTTATTTATCAGTTGGTTTATAATGTGGCCTCAATTTTTTTTTTTCAATTTTGATGCATATCTACTCTAAAGTTATATTGACAGGTTTCCCCTCAAGTCATTCGAAAACCTGTAAATATTTGCTTAGGAAAGTTTTGAGAAACATTATATTCACTATAGAAGATGTTTCTAGTTGATCAGCTTTAAAGTATTTTGTTTTTTAAAAAAAAAACCTTATTCAGTAATCACCACAAACAACTGGACCAGTCATGGAAATTCATTAGTCAAGGTGCTGTATTTAGATGAAAGCTTTCCTTTTAATCGCAGCTGTTTTCCATCATCCGCAGGGTCAAGTGGAGTTCATATCGGAGCACAGCCCGGCTGAAGCCGTGAGCAACGGCCCCACCAAAGCAGACGATCAGAGCAAAACGCCACCGCCAGCCGTCGTCAACGGAGTCTCCTAATCAGATCGGCTTCTTTCTCCAAACTCATAACCTTTACGATTTTACAATAGTGCTTGTACAAGCTTGCCAAAGATAGACGTACGGACTTCCACATTCTCGATTGCACTTTTCAGTTCCTTCACTATGGAACAGATAATTACAATGGAAAAAAAAATATTGAGACAAAAAAAACAACCTTAAGTCACACCTATGTTCCTGATCAGATGTTGTGCCTTCAGAGCATAGTTTCAACATTATGTTGGCTGGCTATAGAGCAAACAAACAGAAAAAAAAACTACTTGTCTGAATACGGAAAGACTCCCAGACATCCTTAGCTGCTTTTTGTTACGTTTTAATATGCAACCACTTCTTCACAAGGGGTTATGGGGAAAAAAAGAGAGGACGTTTTGCACTGAATAGTCATTTCTTGACCTTTAGAATAATGTTAGTCTGGAAACTGGTTCAATTCAATTCAATTCAGGTTTATTTGTATAGCGCTTTTTACGATACAAATCGTTGCAAAGCAGCTCTACAGGAATTTAAGTTTCCACAATATATTTATATATTGTAGAACCTAATAGATTAACTGTAGTATTTCTGTATTTGTACTCTGTATGCTGGTCTGATACCCTGAGGGGCCATACTACCTTCTCTAGGTGCTGGCCATCTTGATCACTAGGCAAGGATCTGATTGGAGTCAATTTAGCACAGTCAAATTTTTAACTCTGCAAATGAACAGATGAGAGACATAATCAGCAGCAGCCACTGTTCCATCTGGCAAAATAATTGTCAAAACCTGTTTAAAGAATTATAACAATGTATCTAATTGTATAGCAAACAGCACAAGATTATAAGATGCATTATGTGAATGCTTGGCCAAAGAGATGTGTCTTTAATCTAGATTTTAAACAGAGAGAGTGTGTCTGAACCTTTAACGTTATCAGGAAGGCTATTCCAGAGTTTGGGAGCCAAAATGTGAAAAGCTCTACTCTCCTTTAGTGGACTTTGCTATTCTAGGTACTACCAAGAGTCCAGAGTTTTGCGAATTTAGGGATAAGCTGATTTTAGAAGCGTGGAAGAAGGCTATTTAGGTACGCAGGAGCTAACCATTTAGTGCCTTATAGGCAAGTAATAATATTTTGTAAATGATACGGAACTGAATAGGTAGCCAGTGCAGAGACCGTAAAATTGGGGTAATACACTATATTTTCTTGACCTGGCGCAACCTCTAGCCGCTGCATTGGACTATCTGTAGCTTGTTTATTGATGACGAGGACAACCACCTAGCAGTGCACTACAATAGTCCAGTCTAGAGGTCATGAATGCATGAATTAACTTTTCTGGATCAGAAACAGGTAACATGTTTCGTAGCTTGGTAATGTTTCTAAGATGGAAGAATGCTGTTATTGTAACATGGGAAATATGCTTTTCAAAAGACAAGTTGCTGTCTAATATAACACCCAGATTTTTGACTGTAGAGGAGGTAACAATACATCCATCTAGTTGCAAATTGTAATCCAAGAGATTCTGTGTACTGTTTTTTGGTCCAATAAGTAATATCTGTCATCTGAATTTAATAGGAGAAAATTATTGGTCATCCAATCTTTTACATTTTTAACACACTCTGTTAACTTGTTGAGATATATAGTTGAGTATCATCAGCATAACAATGGAAACTAATCCCATATTTTCTAATAATATTTCCAAGGGGCAACATTATATTGAAATTAGCAGAGGACCTAGGACAGATCCTTGTGGCACTCCATACTTTACTGGTGATAACTGAGATGACTCCCCGTTTAAATAAACAAAGTGGTAGCGATCGGACAGGTAGGATTTAAACCATCTTAAAACCTGCCCTTGAATACCTGTAGATTTTTGTAATCGATCTATGAGTATGTCATGGTCTATAGTGTCAAACGCAGCGCTAAGATCAAGTAAAACTAGCAACGAGATGCAGCCTTGGTCTGACGCAAGAAGCAAGTCATTTGTAATTTTAATAAGTGCAGTTTCTGTGCTATGGTGGGGCCTGAAACCTGACTGAAATTCTTCATAGAGATAATTTTTTTGCAAGAAGGAGCACAATTGAGCAGACACAACTTCTTCTAAAATTTTAGACATAAACAGAAGATTTGAAATGGGTCTGTAATTTGCCAGTTCACTAGGATCTAGTTGTGGTTTCTTAATAAGAGGCTTAATAACCGCCAGCTTGAATGGTTTTGGGACATGACCTAAAGATAACGATGAGTTAATAATATTGAGAAGTGGTTCTTCTGCTAGGTAACCACTCTTTCAGTAGTTTAGTGGGTACAAAATCTAATAAACGTGTTGCTGGTTTAGATGCACTCATAAGTTTATTTAGCTTTAGTTTATTTAGTTTATTCCTGTCCTATAGTTGTAAAGCACTGCAGTTTTTGTTTGGGTGCGATGAATGAAGCTGAAGTACTAGACGCAGTAGGATCTACATTTGTTATTGTATTTCTGATGTTATCCATTTTATCAGTGAAGAAATTCATAAAGTCATTACTAATAAACTGTGAGGGAATATTTAGATCGGGTTGTGTCTGGTTATTTGTTAATCTAGCCACTGTGCTAAATAAAAACCTTGGATTGTTTTGGTTATTTTCTATGAGGTTGCGGATATGCTCGGTCCTGGCAGCTTTTAGAGCCTGTCTATAGCTGGACATTCTGTTTTTCCACGCAATTCTAAAAACTTCCAAATTAGTTTTTCTCCATTTGAGCTCAAGATTACGAGTTTCTTTCTTGAGAGAATGGGTATTACTGTACATGGTGCAGTACATGGTGCAGTACATTTTTCTCTAACCTTTTTCAATTTGATGGGGGCAACAGCTTCTAATGTATTAGAGAAGATAGTGCCCATGTTGCTAGTCATTTAGTCTAGCTCATGTGTATTTATGGGTACACAGAGCAGTTGAGATAATCAGGCAGGTTATTTGTGAATCTGTCTTTGGTGGCTGGAACAATAGTTCTGGCCAGTTGATGACGCAGAGCCATATAGTTAATATCAGTAATAGGCAGAATGCACGATACAAGGTAGTGGTCAGTAACATCATCACTTTGAGGTATGTTATCTATATGAGTAAGATCAATTCCATGTGATGTAATTAAATCTAGCGTATTATTAAAATGATGAGTGGGCCCGGCGATGTTTTGCTTGACTCCAAAACAGTTTATTAGGTCAGTAAACACAAGGCCTAATGCATCATTTGTATTATCAGCATGAATGATAAAATCTCCGACAATTAGCGCTTTATCAACATTAACCAATAGGTCTGAGAGGAAATCTGCAAATTCTTTTAGGAAATCTTTATATGGCCCTGGCGGCCTATACACAGTAGCCAGAGCAAGAGATAGGAGAGATTTCTTTTGCATATCTGACAGTGTAACATTAAGCAGAAGTATTTTGAATGAGTTAAACCTGTATCCTGTTTTCTGGGTAACATTGAGAATATCACTATATATTGTTGCCACACCGCCGCCACGACCAGTCTGACGGGGCTCATGCTTATAACAGTAGCTTGGTGGAGTAGACTCATTTAGACCAATATATTCATCTGGTTTAAGCCAAGTTTCAGTCAGGCAGAGTACATCAAAATTATTATCTGTGATCATTTCATTTACAATAACTGCTTTGGGTGCGAGTGATCTAATATTTAGGAGTCCAAGCTTGGAAACTGGTCTGCTAACTGTCCATTTTAAATGCTGTATGTACAACACATCCTGAATGATTGATTGGGTTTCATCCTTTGCCTGTTGGGTTGTTGTAATGGTGGCAACCAAGACTGTTTTGCTAAAGGAGCCTTTTTTTTTTTTTTTTTTTTTCTTCTTTTTGGTTTATTTATTTTAAAATGTACAGTATTTAAAATTAACGACGCAGTGGTTTTTAACACTAAACTGCCTGAACTTCTTAGCATGCAGATTACAAATGTGGACTACTGAAAGATCAATTTCCAGATGTTCTGTTCTGTAAACTACGTTTGTTAGTCCTTATGGGTTTTTTTTAAGATCATTCTGGTTGGTTTGATGTGCAATATGTTTTGTATGCAGGTAGTTCATAAATAAACATTTGATCTTCCAGCCAACCTTTCAAAGTTGGTGCATCCGTTGTTTTGGTCTTTTCTGTCCAAAGCAGGCTCCTGAATATTTCAGCTTTTCTACATGTGAAGGTGTGGTAACTTTTGACATTATTTGGCGAATTTGAATAAGCAAAATCCAATCATTTTATCCATGCGATTGGGAATTTTGCATGAGGGCAAAAAAATCCCCATAATATTTTGCAAATGGTTCAAGTTGCTGCGTTGACCGATAAAAAGCTGCTTAGTTTGAAAGTGACTTCTGTTTCATATATGGACCTATTTTGCATGCAAAATTTTGCCCATGTTGGAATTGAATTCAGATAAAAAGAGATTTTTGCTGTTCACACTACTATAAACAAAAGAACATCTAATAAAGTCATTTATTTTTATACAAAAGGAGATCAGATCTAGATGACAATATGGTGTTTAATGATCACGTAAGAATTCAAGTGCATCAGACAGGGCTCGTTCAAACATTTGATGAAGATCTATTTCTTCATCTGTCCGTCAAGTAAATCTTTAGCCTCGTTGATTTTTGCCGCCAGATATGGGGATCCGCCTGCCGAAGAAAAGAAAAAACACAGACAGCTCAGAGGAAATCAGATACTGCAGAGATTTGTTGATTTTACAAAACGTGAAGTCTCACCTCGGTCAGGATGGTTTAAAATCATCAGTTTTCTGTGTGCCTCTCTGATCTTGTTTTTGTTAGCGGTAGGACTAAAGGAAAGAGAAGAAATGCATGTCAAACTTTGTATAGTCCCTTCAATCTTGTAATATTTTAAAATAATTTGGATTAGATTAACATCTACGAAAACATGTTTCTGACTCAAAAAGCAGATTAAAGGCCTTTTGTTCACACCAAGGAATGGCAACTATAATAACCGTAAAACTCGAATAATCCTAGAATTTTTTTTGAGATTATATTATGAAATGAGTTTCTAATAGTGAGGTCCTCACTATTGCCATAACATAAAGGCCTGTTCATACCAAGAGCGAAAACTATGAAGATAACATTAACTATTAGCATCTACACCAATGGATTTTTAACATTGTTTATTATAAGAATGCGATGCAAGTTGTTTGACAATGTTCGAGCGGTTTCAATCAGGATGGATGCTAACTGACTGAGTGTGGAATTCACTATTCACAAAGAATTTGAATGATTAAAACTTCATCGATTGTCGTTATCGCTACTGATATCAGGGCAGAGAATATCTGTGATGTGCTCTTATAACAAACAAGAGGAAAAAATCACGCGTTTTGTGTGAATGACCCTTAGCAGATCTTAGGAAAGACGAAAATGTGGCGTAATAGAGTTGAAAAAGCACTCAAATTTCAACTTTGTCAGCTATACATATTCTCTGATTATAAATTAATGACCATTATTAATAACTACACTGTAATATATTCTACACTGTTGTGTAATGGTGGAACTAAACTTGGTAAAAATGTAAATGATGATTAACCAGCTTTCTGAAATAAATGAAAGGTAAAGTAACAGGGTTGAAGAAACGCTCAAATTTCTACTTGGTCAGATCTACATATTCTCATATTACAAATCACATTATTAAAAACAACTGCACTATAATATTCTACACTGTTGTGTAACAGGATGGAACTTAAAATGGGATTTAATGTGGTGTAACAGGGCTGAATACTCAAATTTCCACCTCCTCAGTTTTACATATTGTCTGATTATAAATCAGTCACCATTATTATAAACAACTACTCCGTAAGATATTCTACATTGTTGTGTAACTGGGTGGAACCAAATATGATGGAAATGCACATGAAGTAAAGATTAAGCAGATTTTAAAAATAAATCATGAAAGCTGGAATAAGGGTTGAAGAAACATTTAAATTTTGTCTTTGACATATTCCTTGAATACAAATAAATGACTAATTCAAAACAACTACATCATTATATCCAGTGTTGTGTAACAGGATGGAACCTAACATGGTGAAAATGTAAATGCTTTTTGGAAAAAAATGATGAAATGTGACATAACAGGGTTGAATACTAAGATTTCTACTTTTTGTCAGTTGTGCATTATTCCCTGATTACAATTATTGTTAAAAACAGCCACACTGTAATATATTTTAGTGTTGTGTAACAGGATGGAATCCAACATAATGGAAATTTAAATGATGTAAAGTAAGATTAAGCAGATTTTAGATATAAATTATGAAATGTGCAATACTGGGTTGAAGAAAAAAAAAAACAACTACCACACTGCAGTATATTTTAGAGTATTGTGTAACAGGGTGGAACCTAACATGGGTGGAAATGAAGACGCTGTAAAATAAACAGCTGTAGTTCTGTGATGTGTCAGGGTTAACGGCTGATCTAATCTAATCTTGACGTTTTATGCACTACGTAAAATTGTGAAATTTAATTGATATCCCTTTAAGTTCAAACTAACAGGGTGGAAATGCGTGTGAAACAAAGTACATATTAACAGGGTGGAAAGCAGTACTGGGGATCTAAAAAATGTTATACATTATATCTATTTTTTTTACTTTGTATTAAAACATGTATCCTCTGAAAACAGTGATTCTAATGTGTGTTATTTTGTGTAAGCTATATGTAAAGATATTTTTCTCCTTGACAAATACATAATTTGTGAAAACAGAGTACCTGACACCAAGAATAAGAGAAGCTTCTCTCCTGGTCATCTTTGGTTCAAAACCACCTCTGTAGTATCCACTACCAAATGCCTGTCACATATATATAATTTGCATTTGTTAAAATAAAAATGTATGAGTGTATTAAGATAAAGTATGTATTATATGATATGAAAAATATAACTTGCAGATCTGGATGCTTCTAGAGCTTGTTTCACTTGCGGCTCCATATGTTTCATAGCTTGCATTGCATAGCGACCTATAAAAATGGGCCATTAGAAAACAATCAGGCTTAATTAATCAACAGATGGAAATGTATCATATTCCTGTGCAGATTTCTCATATTTTGCTGGAATCGTACCTGCAAACCCTGCTGCTGCCAGAGTAAGGCCCAAGGCCACCATGGTGCTAGCCTAAAACACACAAAACAATAACCCTTGATTGTGCAATTTGCATTAATTGAGAGGCAATTTGCATTATTTAATGCAACCACACATCAGACACGTCAATCATAACACATCCCTTATATACAGACTATTTCTCACCCACAGCATTGATTACATGTATCATAATCATATCTCACAATTTACACTGGCAGACAATATTAACCCATATCCAGATTGCAAAAGTTTCACTTGAAGATTCATGTTTTATATTGCGAAGATGATGATATAAATAAACACATACTATGTTTCAAAAACAGGTTTTGAACGTATTATGACAAATATCTACAAACACGAATGATATGCTCAGTCAGTCAGTAACAGCACTGAATGTCACTATCAGTTAGCACTGTGCTAATGCTACATCTCATTTGCTTCTAAATTTCTTAATAAACGCAATAACATCCCGTCAGACTGGGTTAAAGCGAAGGAGGAAACACTTACCATTTTCTCTGCTAAGATCCTGGGTTGCGATAGTCTATAATCATAACTTTATTCATAACTGACTGCTAAATGTCAGGCTCATGTGTTTTTGTTATGGTGACTTCTGAACTTCAGAGAGCGACCTGCCGCAAAACGAGCCAGCACGTCGCAACGCCGAACTGACGTCGTAAATCGTCAATTGCAAAGGCAAGTCTCAAGTGTTTTTTAGAGCTCCTTTGAGGTTTCGTTCTGTGCAGAAATGTAAGGTAACCATAGTAACAGTAACCATTAGGACTGTCTGATGGTGTTTATTAGTGAAAAGCTGAGTCTGAAAACGGAAACCTTTTAAAAACATATCATATATAGATTAAACATAATATAATGTAAGAATAGACTTTCTATATTTACATTTACATTTTTACATTTAGTTATTTAGCAGACGCTTTTATCCAAAGCGACTTACAAAAGAGGACGATAGAAGCAATCAAAACCAACAAAAGAGCAACAACATGCAAGCATATGACAAGTCTCGGTTACGCAGTACACATAGCAAGTTTTTTTTTATTTATTTTTTTTAAAGAAAACAAGTAGATAGAATAGAAAAAAGAAAGCTAGTGTTAGTTTTTAAAGAAAAAGTAGCAGTTACAGAATAAATATGCAACTGATAGAGGGTCAAGGGTGAGTGTTTTTTTTTTAATAAAATGAAGACAGATAGATAAAATAGAATTAGAATAGAGAATGATAGAGTTAGAGGGTCAAATAAAGATGGAAGAGATGTGTTTTTAGCCGTTTCTTGAAGATGGCTAAGGATTCAGCTGCTCGGATTGAGTTGGGCAGGTCATTCCACCAGGAGGGAACAGTTAATGAAAAAGTCCGTGAAAGTGATTTTGTGCCTCTTTGGGATGGCACAATAATGTGTCGTTCACTTGCAGAACGCAAGCTTCTAGAGGGCACATAGGTCTGAAGTACTGAATTTAGTTAAAGGGGTGCAGAGCCAGGGGTGGTTTTGTAGGCAAACATTAATGACTTGAATTTTATGCGAGCAGCTATTGGTAGCCAGTGCAAATTGATGAACAGAGGTGTGACTTGTGTTCTTTTCGGCTCATTAAAAATGTATCTTGCAGCGGCATTTTGGATTAATTGTAGAGGTTTGATGGAATTGGCTGGAAGATCTGCCAAGAGAGCATTGCAATAGTCAAGTCTGGACAGAACAAGAGCTTGAACAAGGAGTTGTGTTGCATGTTCCGAAAGAAAGGACCTGATCTTTCTAATATTGTATAAAGCAAATCTGCAGGATCTTTAGCAATGTGATCTGAGAAATTCAGCTTATCATCAATCACAACTCCAAGGTTTCTGGCTGTTTTTGAAGGAGTTATGGTTGATGAGTCTAACTGGAAGGTGAAATTGTGATGAAGTGATGGATTTGCTGAAACTGCAAGCAGTTCTGTCTTAGCTAGGTTGAGCTGAAGGTGACGGTCCTTCATCCAGCAAGAAATGTCTGTTAGACATGCTGAGATGCGATCAGCTATCGTCGGATCATCAGGATGGAATGAGCGGTAGAGTTGAGTTTCATCAGCATAGCAGTGATATGAAAAGCCATGTTTCTGAATGACAGAACCTAGTGATGTCATGTAGACAGAGAAGAGAAGTGGTCCAAGAACTGAGCCCTGAGGCACCCCAGTAGCTAGATGTTGCGACTTGGATACCTCACCTCTCCAAGATACCTTGAAGGATCTATCTGATAGGTAAGACTCAAACCACTGGAGTGCAGTACCTGAGATGCCTTTTCTCAACAGGGTTGACAGGAGGATCTGGTGGTTGACCGTATCAAAAGCAGCGGACAGATCCAGAAATTCTATATGAACTGAATGAGTGAAAACATTTAAACAGACGAAATCAATTCAAATCATAAACATATTTCAGGGATAGAGGACTACTTTATGACTGAGTGCCATATTTCACTGGTCATATTTCACTCAAAATCAATATTAGAGTATTTAAAAGACATTAGATAATATATTTTCGTGACAATTTCTCAAATGTATCAAATTCCCATTACTGTTACACATAAATCTCATTCTCATGACTCATAGTTATGGCAGTATGATGCAAGTAGCCAAACTTGTTGTCAAAGTTCATTTTAAATCAATAAATATGTAAAATTATTATTTCTGTAATTCAAAAAAGAAAAACATAATTGCAAAGTATTTATACACTATTGTAATGTTTGTTGTTCTTACTGTAACTTACACTGATTCAATTTTACTTTTTCAATGTAATAGTAATTTTAGTAATGCAATATTAGACATTGCTGACTGTATTACAGTGTTGTCCATAAAAAAAACAAAAAAAATATTAAAAAAACTGAGAATTCGTCAGTTTGTCATAATTTTGGCTTTTTGTTATAATTATGACTTTTTATCTTACAATTTAGTCCTTTATCTCATAATAATGACTTAATATGTCATAGTTTTGACTTATGTCATTATTGGTTTTGTCTTAATTTTGACTTTTGCCGTAATTATGACCCTTTATGTAATAACTCTAATTTAGCAAACCATAATAAATAGTCTTCATTTTCCTTATGTAAAATTTACATTATTTACATTTTATTATGACTTAGTATCTCATAATTTCAATATTTTATCTCACAATTACGACTTAGTATATCATCATTTCAAATTGTTATAAATGTTTTTGTTCTCATAAGTTTGACTTTTGGCATAATTGGCTAAATGTGTCATTGTCACTTTTTATTTCATAATCATGGCTCATAATTTCAACCTTCTTTGTCTTAATTGACTTAGCATCATAATTATGACTTATCTCATAATTTCAACTGTTTGTTTCATAATTGACTCTATTTATAATATTGACTTATGTCACAATTGTTTTTGTTGTCAGAATTTCAGCCTTTTGTCATAATTATGACTTAGTATCTCATTATTTCAACTTTGACTAATGTCATAATTGTTTTTGTTGTCATAATTTCATCTTTTTGCCATAATTATGGCTTACTTAGTATGTCATAAGTCTGACTTTGTATGTAATAATCATGACTCAATTTTTACATTTTATGCCATAATTATGTCTCATAATTTTGACTATTTAATCTCAATTCTGACTTCAGTTTATGTCATAATTGTTTTTATTGTCGTAATTTCAGTTTTTTGCCATAACTATGGCTTAGTGTGCCATAATTTTGACTTTGTATCTCAGTCACAACTTTGATTTATGTCATAACTGTTTTGTTGTCATAATTTCAGCTTTTTGCCATAATTATGACTTAGTATCTCATAATTTAGATTTTTCATCTCATAATCCTGACTTTGATTTATGTCACAATCGTTTCTGTTGTCATAATTTTGACGTTTTGCCATAATTATGGCTTACTATGTCATACTGTTCACTTTTTATCTCATAGTCATGCCTTATAATTTGCGACCTTCAATATCATTATGATGATTTATCAAACCACAGTTTTTTAATTTTTTTCCACAGATAATATAATTAGATTTGAAATAGTTCCTGGAAATGAATAACTCTGGCAAGTTTACCCAGGCTGACTTCAGACTCTCAGGAAACACAAGACAAATGGCAGAAGGTTCTTCCATCGGGATGGATTTCACTCCAGCAACACAATGAACGGCTGAAGGTCCTAATTATTGCCCCCATCATTTGCATAATTACAGCACTTCTCCTCCAGCAAAGGACAGTATAGAAATTGTAAATTGTAGTGGACGGGGCCGCAGTCAGCGAAAGTCACGTCTAATGACAAACGCGTCCCCTGCAAGCTCCTGGCACGCCGGCTGGAGCTTCAAAAGGATCGCAGGAGCCAACGGCGTGCCAAAAATGAGAGTTTTGCCCCCAAATCATATGGAATTACAGTGGCGGGCGCACACGCCGCATCTCCACACAAAAAGCCCAGAGGAAACAGCCATTTCTGTTGGTTTTATTAAACCAACCAAGCAATTTCATTCTTTTGTTCAGGAGAGTTCTACTTCATTGATTAACAAAAGCAGGGATATAATTTTTTCAGCCTTTTTCAAAAGCCTGAAATGTCAAGCCTTTTAAAGCAGATTATTCTGCCTGTGTGCAGTGAATGCAGCCCGAGTAACCTTTTGTCTACAATTAAATATTCCAGCATAAATATAAAAGAAAATCAGAGATGGGGAAGATTGACTCAGGAGAGATTGGCGAGGTAGATCCTCACACTGATAGTGCAAACAGCTTGCTTCTAATTAAATATGCCACCGAGTCTCAAAGCATTTGCTTTCTGCCGCAGAGAGAGGAAGCTGCTGAGAATGTGAGGAAGAAATGTATCGCCCCATCTCTCCGGCCGCAGGCTTCCTTTGGGCATCTCCAGGTATTTGGGGATCTTTTGTGTGTGTGTGTGTGTGTGTGTGTGTGTGTGTGTGTGTTGTTTGTTTGGATAATTATTTGCTTTAATATCAAAGGCTATTCCTGCCGGGAGCCGCCTGAATGGAGTGCAGATCAAAAGTTCTGGGCTTGTTTATGATACCTACTTTGATAATTAGGCTTGACAATGTGACTTCGGGGACGTGAGGTGTTTATTTGCCATTTGCTCAAGGCTCTTGCTGTGGGGAGTTTTTCTGGAGGTGCTTCTTGCTTCAGAGAACGTCTTTAAGGGCTTGCTGTTTGCATGCGTGTTTACTTGTGGAAGTTTGGTGACGAGGTTTATTAACCCACAGTTATTTGGATGAGAATTTAGAGTAAAGCGTGGTTTAGATTTCAGCATTTTTTGTTCTGTATTTTGACACAAAAGCACAGAATGGCACAAATATAATATATGCAATAATATTTCAGCTTTGCAAGGAGACTCAACTTGATGGAGTTTTAAAGGGTTATGTTTATTGCTCAACTCTTCATGTGTTTTAAATATGTTTGTTAAATATTCAATATTGTTCTGATGCCTTATGATACAGTCATAAATGATATTTTAAATGTTACAAATGAAGGAATTGAAAGAAGTGAATTATTATTCACATTATTAAGCAATGATATCTTAACAAAAAAATGAAGCTTTGCTTTTTTACAAGTAAAAAAAAAGAGATGACTAGTGGTGAACAGGTCACAAATGATAGATAGATAGATAGATAGATAGCTAGATACAGTACAATTTGTAAACAATGTGAAAATGTCTATAAAAATATAAAATTATAAAATATTAGTAATAGTTATAGATAAAATATGTGAAAATATTTACAATAAAATATAAAATAAAAAATCTATCTATCTATCTATCTATCTAAACACATTTCTCGCTGTCTTCTCTCTGTATATGCATGTGTGTGTATATATTTAATTTGATATTTTTATACATATTTTATACAAGTATGAAACTATGTATGAAACAGTTTACATGTGATTTATTTAACATGTATCAAACAGTCTACATGCGTTGTTTAAAAAAAATGGCTGCGTCTTGAAAATTGAAGTTATAAAGTTGTAATAAATCTTCATATCTACAATGAAAAAACTAAACAAAAAATAAACTGACTGCAAATTTGGGCAAAGCCACAGAATATTACCTTAAGTAGTGAGGTGTTCGTCATTACTTTTTAACATTAGAAGTGACTTCAGTCATTTTTCTGAAGACAGTCTGAGGAGGAAGAAGTCAAACACATTTGGAGAGTCTCTCTTTAAACAGATAATGGCTGCACTCCAGGTCATGAGAAACTCACACACACACGTCAGGCTCACATTATGCTGAATTTTACTTACAGATATAAGACTGCCACATGTGCAAAAAGGAAACAAGAAATATTCGAATCAAATTGGCAGATTTCTTCGCAGCAGCGTAATGTGCTTCAGTAAGCCCTTTATCAAATACTACGATTAAGTGCTTTCACTGGAAGCTGGCTGAAAAAGTGACAGGATATGTAAATATATTTAAGGTCACTCTATCACTTAGTCTAATTTTATATTAGAAGTGCCGCTTTTTTAATCTTAGGAGACAAAATGAATGAGATTTCAAATGTGTGACACTTAATTCATATATTTATGCAGTTTTTGATGTTTTTGTGAGGGATTCTCTTCAGCGTGTCATTTTTAGGACTGCTAAATCATGCACATTAATATTCTGATAAATAAGATATATGCTTTTGTGTTGAACAAACTTCATATCCTCATATCAGACTTATGAGTTAGCCAGTGTGTCAGTAGATATGGCATTTATCAAATAATTTCACGTATCGTATATAGTACATATAACCATACATACAGGCCAAAAAAAACCCCTAAAACTGAAAGTTATTACCATGTGATCTGTGGGCAGCTAGAGCAAAGACTTCAGAATGATAAAAATGACTTGTTTAAACTATCTCTCTCTCTCTCTCTTTTTTTTATAAAGGTTATTTTCATGACCTTTTGAGGCTAGCTAGCCAAAACTGACTATAAGAACCTCAACTCTTGTAACCCTTGTTACTACAATTTGATTTTAAAAAACAACAGCTTTTAAAAACTTTTCTTTTTTTAAAATAGGAATAAGTAGAGTATTACAGCATTTTTTTTATTATTTTAAATTTAAAATGATTTTCTTTATTTTAATGATAAAAGGATCTGCTAAATGCATAAATGTAATTGTAAATACCCTCATAGTTGAGGATCTGACATAAAATACATATTTTTTATCGGCCATTGCAGGTCAAATAATCATTATAAAAATTTGGCATGCACATAAGCACATTCCACAACATTCCTCAGAATATCAAAACATGTTCATGATCCTAAAATGTCAAAAAATAAATAAATAAATTAAATTAAATAAATAAAAATCCTAAGTTAACCAGTATTTCCTACAACTCAGTTTTGTTAGAGGTCAAATTGACAAGGGTTAAACAAAGAGCAGTTATTTATTTCTTTTCAAAATTGTGAAATAGTTACATCTATTTGTGATATTGTAATCCTACAACAAATTGATAAATAATGGCAGTACATTCGTTTTGAAAATACCCCTCAATACTGAAAATGTTTGCCGTGGTTACCTTCACTTGCAACAGTAGCATCTGTTTATCGTCATGGGAAATTATGTGCAAATAACTAGTAAAATATTTGGTTACGGAAATGTTGGGGAAAATAATGGTGAAACATTTATTATGTATAGAAATAAAACTGGTCAATAAGCACCTCTCAAACTTTAATTTTGACTTCTTTTGGGGACGTTCAAGCCCCCAAACCCCCAGTAATTTGCACAATTACTTTTAACAATGTTTTTTGGATAATAGTGTTGTGTAGCGCTCTGCACTTCACTATGTTAATCAAGTATGGCCACATTAGCGAATTCTGGTAAAATTTCGCTCACAAAAAAAAAGGTTGGTTGTCAGTAGTGTAGCGATCTAATACTTCGATCACATGCGAAATTCTCAATTGTGTCAATTTTTCTATTAAAATGACTGGATTTCACATTTGAACATTTTCTAAACAACGGTAAGTATGTCCACACCTTAAGGGGGCCTTCATAGAAGACGTGTTCTTGTGTCAAAAAAAAATAAATTAGATGAAGCACACCAGAACTAAACATAAAGCAAATAAACATCCAAATCTCTTATCCATATGCAAATGTTTGCCCCACCCCCAGAGTAATCTGATTGGTTCGTTGTTTTGAAAGTGAGATTGTTCCACTCCACTGAAAAAGCTGAGCTATATCTAACTTGACAGTTTTCAAACTGACCCACTCTTTCCACACCTTTCATATCTGTCACACGCTCCGTCAGCGTTTTCTCTAGCGTGTAAAACACTACGTATGTGCTCGAACATGTATGAATGGCATCAGAACAGCTGCCACTCAGAGTGACACGTTTGAGGCTCGTATGATTTGAAGACAATCCAAACTGGAATTCCTGCCAGTGACATTTGACCTTTTTCCATTCAGCTTATCAACAGCTCATGCAAATGGGGATGGAGGCAAAAGTCTGTAATTACAGGAATTAAATTTGCCGCATCTGCTCTGCTCAGTGATTGCCACCATGACCGTCTGTAAACGAGCGTCTTTCAGGTGGCCCATTGAATCTGTTCATTCCGATATCTCCAACAGGATGTGGATGTTTCTCTCACTGACTGATCACTATCCCTCTCTTTCTCTCTTTTCGTTGCTACTTTAGTTGCTGCTTTTTCTAAATGACAAGTTAAACAAATCTTAAATAGCTTTAAGATTTAACATTTGGTTTTTCAAGTGATTACAAGTAACAGAAATTACTATATTGTTAGCTCTTTGAGTTACAAGCTATTTAAGATTTGTTTAACTTGTCATTTAGAAAAAGTAGTTAGCTACAGTATTAGTTGCTAACAAAAGTAGCTAGCTACACTGATGCTGCTTAAGGGGGAAATGAAGATTCGTCAAGTCACTCATAACTTGTCAAGTTACGAACTGCTCATGATTTGATTAATTTGCCAAACTGCTTTTTAGAAAAGTAGGTAGCTAACTGCTAACAAAATGTAGCTAGCTAAACTGAAGATGGCAATAATTTAGGAGGCAATATTGATTTGTTCAGTTATTTTCTACACATAGTTAGTCAAGTTACAATCTGCTCGTAATTTGATAAATTTGTCAAACTGCGTTTTAGAAAAGTAGGTAGCTATACTACCAGCTGCTAACAAAATGTAGCTAGCTAAACTAAATGTGGCAATAATTTAGGAGGCAATATTGATTCCTCCTGTTATATTCTATTCATAGTTAGTCAAGTTACAAACTTCTAATAGTTTGATTAATTTGTCAAAATGCTTTTTAAGAAAAATAGTTATCTACATGATTAGCTGCTAACAAAAAGTAGCTAGCTATACTAATGCTACTGAATGGGTAAATATAGATTCGTAAAATTAAAGGCTGCTTATAATTCGTCAGGTTACAAATTGCTCATAATTTGATTAATTTGTCAAACTAATTTGTAAAACTTTTTATTTTTTTAAAAAAAGTAGTTAGCTACAGTGCTACACTAAAGCCACTTTAGCAGGAAATAGGAGCATCCCAAATCATGTACTTATGCACTATTCTGTGCGGTTTTATAGTATAAATAGAGCAAGTAGTGTATTCACACTGAAAATTTAAAAAAGAAAAAGTGCACTTTAAGTACCCGGATGATGCATTTAATAATACCCCCCCCCCCCCCCCCCCCCTTAAGTTTCATACACTACACTACACTAGTAGTTGAATTTTTATTTATTTATTTATTTGTTTGCTTGTTTGTTTATTTTTGGTGGAAAAAGCTGCATTGTCTTAAAAACAACTAAGCTACAGTTTGTTAACTTTTACTAAATGCACAGTAACATTAGCGAAATTTCGGCGACGTTTTGCAGGCTGAAAAATATCTATTATATAGGCTATATATTTTTTAATCAATTACCTGTTGTAACTATGGGACAAAATTTACATTTGGAGTGTGCTAGACTTCCCACAATATCATCATTTTCACCCAGTATCGTAACCATGTTCAAACCGGTTATACTGATATTAGCACTGGTTGGATGCTAAGTGGTGCTATGGAAAAAAAATAAATTGTGCAAATTGCGCAAGGCAGTTTGTGTCACAATGCACATAGGAGCAAGGAGCGAGGAGGCGAGGAACTTCTTCAATAACTCAGACTTTTATTAAACAAACTCAGGAATTGCTGGAGATACACATAAAACACTGAATGACGATTAGACCGGACACAGAGGCAGAGAAACACAGGGCTTAAGAACAGGAGACTAAACTAGATAATTAATAACATAGGGCTGGGGACTAATGAACTAATGATAACATAACGAGGAACGGAACAGGAAGTCCAAAAATGGTCACGAGAGGAGGGAAAACAAGACACAGGACTGACAGTTTGATTACAAGATATTTTAACTCACAGATATCATATTGTTTGTTACCATAACAATCGCTCACAAGAGAGGTGGCATGTTTGCAAGATCGCAAGAAAAGCTGCAGTTTCAAGATGAAATGAACACGAGGCATTAAAAAACCCACTTTTTTTCCTTTTCACACAAAGTGTGATATAAAGGGCCAGAGTTTTGACTAAGAAAGTCTAATTTTCACATAATTCCTTGGGAAATATTATGTTATGACTTCAAAACGATTTTAACATCCTGTGAGATTTGAAAACTTATACTTTTGAACGCTATCGTCACATATACAGCTTCATATGGGTTTTCTAACGCAGTAGGTTTGCTCGGTAGCTCACCCGATACAGCACTGCACTTGAAGCACTCCGGTACAAATCCCATAAAACTACGGTTCAGCAAAACAGCTCAAACCCACACAGAAAGAAGATAAAATAGCACGGTTGCATCAGCAATTGCATTTTTATATCACTTTTACTTTTGTTATCACTGAATTCTGAACCACCGCAATACTTGCCTGAACCAGTGTGATGAAAAACATATATCTGTTTCGGAGAAAACTGAAGTGGCATTTTAGCGCCACTCATTGGACGTCTCACTGCCACAAAACATACAATAAGAAACATTACCAAAACCATGTATATCCAATGAGACTAGGTTGAAAATTTCATACAGTAATTTGTCGCAATTTTCATCCTTCATAATTGGTATTACCATGCCCCACCACAAGCCTACTATGTGCCATACTCTGGTTTCTCATTTGCACTGTTATGAGGAATTATAAAATAATGCATGACCCAGTTCATTTTTATTGTTGTTACTTCAGAACATCATGTAGCAATGTATATTCCTGCCATAAAGCCACCAAAACCACATTATCAGAAATTCCATTAGCATTCCAACATTCCAGGTGGTTTCTGCAAACCTTGCTGCAAGTAAAACTAACTTGGAAACTCTATATTTGTTTTCCCATTGGTTGCACGTAAAGTTGAACAAACTCTTGGTAAAAATTGAACGTTTTAGATGATTCGCAACAAAGCTACCCTTGAAGTAACCAAAGATCTGTTTCCTTGGTTCTTGCAACTGCAAGATCATGGGTTTGATTCCCAGTGTACATCTCGGTCACTCCAGATAAAAGCACCTGCCAAATATCGTTCCGAAACTTCCTGTTATCGATGATGTGTTTTGGCGGTCTTGTAGCCACCAGCCCTTCGAGTTTGAGCTCGCAATCGTCTTCTGCTCGAGCCGAACGCCGTTCAACAGAAGTGCAGAATAATGCAGCCCAGCGCTCTGTTTGTTCCCACTTCTTTTTCCGTCTGCCACAGCCTGTAATTATCTACAGCTGAAAACAAGTGCATGCTGAAATGCCCATTGGGCCATAGAAATGGAATTATAGCCCGCGTCGCTTTCCTTTCTCTGCAGAAAGAATGCTTCTTTTTGTGGCGGAGAATGTGTGTTTAGTTTAGTTTGAACTATTTTGGCAAGGAGGGGGCTCTCGACAGGCCAGCCGCGCGCCACGTCTTTGTTAAACGTCTTGATGATGGAAAATTGATCAGGCTTGAATCAGAGGTTCAATATATGGTCTCCCTCAGTCTATTGTCTAGGTGAATTGCACATGGTGAAGGGCCACAGGCAGGTTGCTATTAATATGACAGCCTACTCCATATCCAGCTATAATTTCTAATGAAATACCTAATCTCCATTATTTTGATCCAGGTGGGCGATAGCGTAGAAGAAAAGGAGGGAAGAGGGAGAAAAGGCTTTTCTTTGCGCTTTTCCGTACGAGAAATGGCAAACCGATCATATTTGTCAAGTTCTTTTTTGAAGCCGACCGAAATGCGTGTGGATTGCCACAGTTTAAAAAGGCACCCAGATAAAGCCATTCAAGGCGCTGAATGCAGACGCCATCTGTTTTTTTTTTTCTATTTCCTCTTTTTTCTTCTCCTTTTTCAATCCTTGTAATCAAATTTGAGCAAAATCAAATGGAGGGGGGAGTTTCAATGAAAGTACCTTTTGTTGGGCTGAAACGAGCAAGTAATTTACAAACTGCCCTTCTTTTGTGTGGGAGGCTAAAGGAAAAAAGAAATCAGTAGCTTTTAAAGCTAGGCCTCGCTGCGACTCCACAGATAATGAAAGCCGTTTGTGTTGTGGGCTAGAGAGCATTTCAAAGGCAGGCCTGACTCAGGGTTACACTGCTAAAAAACCTGCGCGTGTTTGTTTTGTGGGGAGAGCAGATCCAGTCTTCAATGCGATACGGACGCGGGGCGAGTCGGCGAAGGAGGACGCCCGCTTTCAGCTGGAAACCGTTATTAAACGTGTGGGAATCTAAGAGGACTTGAGTCTGCTTCCCTTCACAGTCCTTACGGAAGGAGCCGTTCAAGTGGGAAGCTGCTGCTTTTTTCCCCTGCCGCTTCACGGTGGAATATTTCCGGAAGGTGAGTCCCTTGGGATTTCTTCTCCTGATGATTCCCGTCAGTCCGCGCCGCATCTGTGCCAAAACGTAAATGAGGTTTTTTTTAAAGATGAGCAGTGATTTTTGGCTGGGCACAGGAGTGTGGTGTGCATTCACTTGGCTGCAGAGGGCAGAGCGGGTAACCTCTTACTTCAAGGGCTTTTATCGCAATCTGTCAAATTACAACTCAATATGTTGATCGTTTTTGGCATAATTATGGGATTTCAGTGCTACCGATTTGCAAAAATGTCTTCTTCCGTGAGATTAGTCACAAGAAAAATGCTCAACAATTAGTACCGAAAAGTTTACTTTGGTTGTTGAGAGATTCAACATTTCTTGTTTGGTTTAGTGGTTTTGTTTCGAGAATGAATTCCCACATAACCCTGAAGTTTTTTTGTTGTTGCAATGAGCAGATCATCTTTGGGCGTTTGTGATTGACAGTGCTTATTACATATTTATAACATATTTATAACAGATTTTCTTTAAATGGCACCCGAACAATGCTTAATGCATATGCACACCATGCTACATTCATCTTATGCATGATTTACCTTTTCATCTGCAAAAGTTTTCAGTTATACGTACTTTTATTCTAATTAGCCAAGTTTCGAAGCAGTAGTTTCACTCTCGCGCCTCCGTTAACAATAGACAAACTGCGGCATATTCAAAAGAGCTGGTATATTGAAATGTCAAAATTTGCACTGGAACAAAAACCGGGCAAAATTCAATCTGAGTCTGAATAGAATATTAAATAAGTCGACTCTCTACCGCCACCCAACCGTAAGCGGCGCCCGCGTCGGGCCGCCCATGGGAGAGGCAGTCAGTCAGGCGGAGGGCATCATTTACTGCTCATTCTGTACATAATGCATTCTGGGATCATTCATGTGTGCATCATAGCAGGAATTATGCAATCTGTATTGATACAGGATTACAATGCCTTGCCTTTACCCTTCATTTTCATGCTTAAAAATTACTTTCTTACTCCGAGTTAAATACAGGTAAACAAAACAAACACGTGCGTAGAAATGCACTTGCAATGGAAGTCAATGGGGCGATTGTATTTAACTGGAATATTCCTTTTGTACAATGTTTAAATTATGTTTAAAGTACATTTCAAATACGTTAAACAATAGGAAGAAAGTATTTCATATATTTGTTTACAAACTGAGATATGACTCAAAATTATTGCTTGTGGTGACTGACAGTATGCTGTAGACTTGAATTACGTTACAGATAGTTTCAAATGCGTTGAAAGATTGAAGCAAAGTGTTTCATATATTTCTTCACAAACTGAGTTACGAGTCAAAATTATTGCCTGTGGTGAATATTCTTTTTGCACAATGTTTAAATTACATTTCAGATACGTTTCAAATGCGTTAAAAGCCAGAAACAAAGCGTTTCACGTATTCTCCGCCACTAAGAAGGCATTCCCCATATGTGATTCATCAGTACACTAATAAAAGCTGATAAATGAGTGGCGCGTCCCTTAATGAGTGTAATCATGTGTCACCCGTTGGTGTTTTACGCTACCAGCTGAGGTTTATCGGATAAATCGGTCTCAATTATGTGTCATGAACGCATCCCCCTCAGGGGCGCCAATACCAATGATTTAATGGGCTGTTAAAGGAGGGGGTTGTGCAGAGAGGGTGGGCGGTGCTGATCGCCAATTATGGCCCAATGAGCCGCGGCCAGTCAACTGCTGATGATCACAGGACCCAGCGCCTCGCAGTCCATCTTGAGTTCAGCCGTCTGACCCCCGGGCCACTTTATTCGGATTCAGGAGCTTGCTAATGCTCCTATGAAGTAGGTTAGTCTTATATTGGGCTAATTATAGTAGCTTGAAAGGGTTATTTGGAGGTAATTTTACATTGTAGCAGTGTTTTAGAGTATAAGTGTTATAAATGTAGCAGTAAGTAATATATTTTAGATGGAATTTACATTTAATGTAATGAGAATGTGCAAAATGTGCTCGAGGCAAAAGACGACATAAAAGTTTTTCTTTTCATGCACTGGTCAGAGACTTTTGATAATGTGTTGTTGAGAGTATTGGAAAGAAATGACAAAAAATGAACACAATGTTTTATTGCAGTATGCACATTTGTAGATTTCAGTTTAAATACATATGTTTAATGTCTAGGTTAACGTCTGAGTCAGAAATCTCCAGTTCAGCAGCACTTACATCAAACTTTACAGTTTTATTCCTATCTATATTCTGAACATTTTTACTGAGGGCTTTGATCATATATCAACTTTATATGTCAAATATATTTTATTTCTGAAAACATGGTGAATATGTATCTATTTCTGGCTGTTGACGGTATTTTCTGATGATAAAAAGAGATTTCCAAAATCCAAAAGAGTGTTATTTTAGTATCATAGAGATACTATTATTTTTAGTTTGAATTAATTTTTATTTTTATATTTCACATTTTCATTTTCATTTCAAAGCTATTAAAGTTAAGTAATTTTGTTTGTTTTATGTTATTATATTTTGTTCTTTTATATATTTTAATGTTTTTTTTTAATGTCTATATAGTTTTTAATACTTTTTATTACCGTTTCAATTGTAGTTATTTTAGTACATCAAGTTAAACTAAATAGAAATGAGAAATGTTGGAAACTAGCTGGAATAAAATAAGATTAAGTTTTTAATATTTTATTTCAGTTAGCATTTATTTCATTTTATTTCAAGAATATTTTTTATTATTAACAATTTTTATATTTTTAATTTTTTTTTTTTCAAATTCATTTTATTCTAATTTTTTAAATCTGGCTTTATCAAATGTTCAGATTTCTTTTCTTGAAATGTATGCAAATTAGTGCATATTTAATTAGATAAAGCCTCGTTTGCATATATAAATAACATTTTGTTTAAGTTTTATATATATATATATATATATATATATTATTAATTGTCATAGAAACAATGTCACAATGCACATATATTTCTAAACCTAAAAACATCTTATCGTTTTCTATTGAATTGTGGCGTAAAACATGACTCAGTCTATATGCTATAGCATTTTTCGGTTCATTAAATACAGACTCGAGTCCAAATGGAGCGAAACGATCCGTGTCGATTTGCAGGAGCGATCAGAGGAGCTGTGCGATTAGACTTAAATACAGGACTAATCTGAGAGCACTTTGTCTCTCTCCAAGCTCTCCGGGCAAGGCGTCTCGAGCACCTACTTGCCTTAAAACCACAAATTAAAATGATTTCTAGACAAACCCCAGCAAAGAGGACCCTAACCCTATATTTAAGCCCAGAAGCAGCGCTTCCACCTGGAAAGCTGTAATTAATAGGGCCAAAGACCCACTGAAGTCTCACCTCTCCGTAATCTTCGAATGTAAATGAGGGTTTAGTGCTGATATTACCGGACGTCCAGGGGACACTGCAGAATTAGGACCTCAATCTTGGTTTTTCAGGTTCACCTGATACGGAAACTACAGGACTGGTGATCGCGAGCAGTTAGCAAGCTAATGCACGTTTGCTACGGCAGCTTAATATTACATTTCCTGATGCTAGCAGTTAAAATTGATCTGCCTTGGCACAAAAAACTGTCTATTCCGATTCTGCAGCTGTGATGTTTCATTAGCGCTGTGTGAAATAAGATTTGAACCAACTATGCTGTGACTAAGCAGTATGGAGTTGCTAAAACTGCAAACAGAAGCATAAAGACATGCTGGACTGACCCGAACATGCGCTAAAGTCTCAGCTGCGCGACTGCAAATGGACTTTCAAGGCCGCTCTTGTCAGGAAGCAGGCATTAAGATGAGTACATAGAGCACAAGCTAGTCAGGGTTTATTTCTGCAATGATTGCTCTGGGGAAAAAGTGTGAAATTGACCTTGTTTACATTCTTAATGCATGTTCCTGGTCTTATTTTCAATGATATTTCAGGTTGCATTAAAAAAAAAGACTCTTTCTGGCTCTGAAGCGATGGCTGATGACACACATTTCGCTTATTTTTCAAACCGCAGTAATTTGTTATGTCATGACCGTTTTTCATGATTCAGTCAATGACTGAAATAAAGTTTTTCTTATTTAATGTTTCAGTCTGTCACACGTTATGTCTGATTAAGTAAACTGACTTGTGAACGTCTCACATTGAACTTTCACAAACCTTAAGCTGTAGTTGTTTTGGAGGAAAAACCTGTAATAACCTGTTTACCTGTAATAAGATTCAATTAATATGTTTGTTCCTGCACTTTGCATATACCTATAAAATAAATTTGCTAAATAAATAAAATAAAATAAAAATCTTGGCAGGCGTGAAATATTGAAGTTTTCTTCTTCTTCTTATTATTATTTATATTATTGCATAAATTACATACAATTACGCAATAGTATACACACATGTATGTATGTATAGTGTATTAGAATGCAGGAAGAAGTCTCTTCTGCTCACCAAGTCTGCATTTATTTATTTATTTATTTATTTATTGTAATCAAAAATATAGTAAAAACAGTAATTTGTGAAATATTACTCCAATTTAAAATAACAAAATCATCAAAATTATCAAAACAGAAAAAAATGTGAAATATTACTGCAATTTAAAATAAAATCATCAAGATGATCAAAAATACAGAAACATACTGCAAAATATTACTGTGATTTAAAATAGCAAAATCATCAAAATAGAAAAAAATGTGAAATATTACTGCAATTTAAAATAACAAAATCATCAAAATATTAAAAAATAGAGAAACATTATTGTGAAATATTACTGCAATTTAAAATAACAAAATCATCAAAATATAAAAAAATAGAGAAAAATTATTGTGAAATATTACTGTAATTTAAAATAGCAAAATCATCAAAATATAAAAAAATAGAGAAAAATTATTGTGAAATATTACTGTAATTTAAAATAACAAAATCATCAAAATATAAAAAAATAGAGAAAAATTATTGTGAAATATTACTGCAATTTAAAATAACAAAATCATCAAAATATAAAAAAAATAGAGAAAAATTATTGTGAAATATTACTGCAATTTAAAATAACAAAATCATCAAGATGATCAAAAATACAGAAAAATATTGCAAAATATTACTGCAATTTAAAATAGCAAAATCATCAAAATATTAAAAAATATAGAAAAAAATATTACTGCAATTTAAAATAGCAAAATCATCAATATAAACAAAAACACAGTGAAAGTTTAAAATAACAAAATCAGTTTAAAATAACAAAATCAAAAATGATCAAAATGATAAAAAAAATGAAAACAGTAATATTGTGAAATATTATTACAATTAAAACAAAAAGATTTCTCTGTGGATATCTGTTAAACTGTAATTGATTGCTGTGATCTGCAGCTGTATTTTCAGCATCATTACTCCAGTCTTCAGTGTCACATGATCTTCAGAAATCACTCTAATATCCTGATTTACTGCTGAAGAAACATTTCTGATTATTATCAGTGTTGAAAACAGTTGTGCTGCTTCAAAATTTTACGGAAACTGCGATACATTTTTTTGATGAATAGAAAGTTCAAAAGATTTGCATTTATTTTAAATGTATATTTTTTATATTTAATATTTAGTTTAAATACTTTTGATACATTCAATATGTCCTTGTTAAAAAAAAATCTGATATATCTCATATATAGGACAGTGTGATATGTTGTTAGATTATGGATTTTGTTACTATGGGGTGCAAAAAGAATCAGCAAACATAAATTAAGAAATCCAGATGTATCACTATTGAGCATGCATATTATTGTGCTTGTAGAAGACGGTAAAACGCTGCTTCAGTCCCGCTCTTATCCTGTGGTTATGACAGAAGTGTAACATCGGTGATTTCTGTGGCTCCTCCTCCTTCAGCATCGCATCATGTTCATGACTGATGTCACCACACACCCAGCTTTATCTGTAACGGTCTCTGAAAAAAATATTTGCTGATCCCAAGATGCACATGCATTTGTGAGCGCTGGATGATGTTATTATATAAAACATTCATTAAATATCAAAGGTCAGACGCTGCCTGTCTTTGCATGATTAATATACACCACGATGGCTGTCATTTTCCAGAAATAGGGCATGTAATGTGCATTTTTCTTTCTTTCTTTTTCCTTGTGGCCTTTTTTAAGGATTGCACTTTGCGCCCATTAAACGGCAGCATGCAGAGCGCAGGCGGCATGAGAAAACGTGTCAAAATATCTGATAAACAGAAGTGCATTTACTGTGGCAGTTGTTAAATAATAATGTTGATTATAGGTTTTCTCAGCACAGATGTGGTAATTGTCCGTCATAGACGTGCGCTGCGGATGACAGCCACCAAATAACAGCAAATCACATGCAATAAACGTCGGCTTGCAGCAACGTTTTCAGGGAAGGTTGTAGATCAGCTTTTAGTGAGATGCTTTCAGGATGACAACAACCTTTTCTATAATCAGACCTATAGAGGAGATGTGATTGTAATAGTTGTAAAATATTTAAACGAAAATATTTAAGCTGACAGAATGAATGCAATCACACGTTTTGGGCCGAAAAAAAACAAACAGCAAATAAAAGAGCAGGACAGATTGGTGTGGCAGTGGAGTGTATTATAATGCACATATACGCTTTCATTGAAAAACACATGACATGATTAAGAAATATGTAATTGTTCATGATAATGTGAACACAAATGAGATTTAAAAAAATAAAAATAGATACAATTAAACATACATTACACATAAAAAACACCTGAAAGATAATAGCAGCTACAATTACAAAAACATTACTGGGTTATTGTTTATAAAATATATTATACAATTCAAAGAAATAAACATTATATTATTTATAATAAAATTATATTTTCCAAGTTTATACATGTATATGTTGGTGTTAGCACAGGGTTTCAGAAAATGTATATTTTTTTCACAAACATAAATTTCAGCAAATATTGCTAGATTTATGCTTAAAAACAGGTTGCCAGTAGGGTCCGAAAAATAAACGTATTAAAAATACTTGATTAATTTTACTTACAATTTTGACAGTGTACTGTATTTGTAAAATTTGACAAATTGCTTCATATAGAATATTAAAATACTGCTTGCAATATTGGTAGCATTTACTTACAGTCCTATCTACATGTATACACACAATAACTATGCAATAACCCTGAAACTACAGCTACACCTGACCCTAACACATACACTTACCTTATATTACTCAGTAGTTTCTCCTGTAAAATAAAATAAAGTGCAACTGCAGTATTTTACTGTAGAAGCATCTCATTGCTCACTATTATACTTACCTCTGTAGATGAGTTGATTTATTTTGATGCACATGTGATGAGGGATTTCTCTCTGAAGTCATTCGTCAGTGTTACCAATTAAATGCTGCTTGTCCAATCAGATTAGTGTATCTTAAATAACAGCTCTCAGAATACTCTATTCTGATTGGTCAAGCACAATATTCTGCAAGTCTAGTATGTATTTGTCTATTGTTCCAGTTTTTTTTTTTTTTTAGTTCAGTCACTCACAGACAGAACAGTGGATCAGCAGCTCAGAAATCAAACGTTTTATATAGACCTAGAATATTCATAGAGTTATCACATAATTTGATCATCAACTGTTACACTGTCTTTATAGCTCTATTAAGGTTAGGTAAGTGATAACAAACAAATGTGACCCTGGAGCACAAAAGTAGTCTTAAGTCGCTGGGGTATATTTGTAGCAATAGCCAAAAATACACTGTTTGGGTCAAAATTATTGATTTTTCTTTTATGCCAAAAATCATTAGGATATTAAGTAAAGATCATGTTCCATGAAGATATTTTGTAAATTTCCTATCATAAATATATCAAAACTTAATTACTGATTAGTAATATGCATTGCTAAGAACCAGTGGCGGACTGGCCATCTGGAGCACCGGGAGTTTTCCCGGTGGGCCGCTGTACAATGTGGGCCGGCCCTTTGCGTAGTATATATAAAAAATGGATTGTAGTTTCATCGGCCCAGACGAATGGCCCGCGTGGCCCACTTGATTCAAAAATACAAATTATTAATTGCATGCCCCGGCTCAGTGCTGCGGCTCAAAAGCGCTCGTCAATGTCAAAATGTTTGAAACAGCCAATCAAACTGTAGAAGGCGAGATTTACTGTTCGGGCTGAGGTAAGATGTAAGCAGCTAAACATGACGAGACAATTCAGCAAAATTTGCCAACCATGTACAATAATAAAAAAAAAAAATAAACAAAAGACGTAAATTTTTCAGGAATGCAAGCTACTGGCCTTTTCAAATTTCTCAGATTTTAATGCCATTTACGTTATTCGTCCAAATGTACATAGCAGTTTTCAGCAGAAATTAGATCTCTATATCACCCTTCTTCCGTGATTTCACGTGTCTAAGAAAATGTTTAAAAATCTATAAAAATTACTCTCAATCTTACTCTAGAACACTGTAAATCTGAAGACTTTTGCTTTCGAGTGCTGTGCATAGGAAAGTGATGTATATTATAGGCCTAATAAAAATATAATTTGCTTATTAATTCACATGCATTATTTTATATACACACCGGTGGTTAAACATTTGAAATAATTAAGGCTTTCTATTTATTTATTTGAAAGAAGATTGAATTTATTTGATCAAAAATACAGTAAAACAATAACATTATGAAATATTACACTTAAAATAGTGGTTTTCTATTTAGGATGTTTTAAAATGTAATTTATTTCTGTGATCAAAGCTGAATTTTCAGCATCATTACTCCAGTCTTCAGTGTCCCTTCAGAAATCATTCTAATGCTGCCTAATTATTATCAGTTATTATATGTGATCAATTATTAATAATGGTTTTACTATTGGTATAATGGTTCTCAGTTAAAGAACATTTATTTGAAATATAAGTACTTCATAATAAGTGTAAATAATATCTTTACTGTCACTTAAATCAATTTAATCAAAGTCCCTTTTTGTATTCTATAATCTTTGATTTAATGCAACACTGTTGAATAAAAATATTAATTTATATTTTTTAATCTTACCCAAGACTGAATGGTATCACATTTTCCACAAATATATGAAACAGCACAACAGATTTCAACACTGATAACAATCAGAAATGTTTCTTGAGGAGCAAATCAGTATATTAGAATGATTTCTAAAGGATCATGTGACACTGAAGACTGGAGTAATGATGCTGAAAATTCAGCTTTGATCACAGCAGTCAATTATATTTTACTATATAGTCGCATAGAAGACAGCTGTTTTAAATTGTAATAATTTGTATACTCTTTTCCACAATTGGAGCTCTATTCCTTAAAATGATAGATTTCAAGCTCCTGCAAAAGGACAAATACTGTATATAACCAATAGAAAGGCACCATAAAAACAGTCCGCATTCTGCACTATTCAAGTTTTCTAGACAATACCAGAGCATCGTGTCATATGGTCTGATAATATTGGTTTTAACTTTAGTGATATTAAACTGTCCCTCCTAAAAATTCTTTAAAATTATTTACTATTTGCCATATACACCAGAAAAGACAAATTATAATGTCAAGAATATGTCACTCATTTATGGTGTGCTGCGGACCAGGTTTGGTGGGCCACTCTTTGCCAAAAAGTCCAGGGCCACTTTTTGGCCCCAGTCCGCCCCTGCTAAGAACTTCATTTTTGATTAGTAATATGCATTGCTAAGAACTTCATTTGAACAACTTTAAAGGGGATTTTCTCAGTATTTTGATTTTTTTGCACCCTCAGATTCCAGATTTTCAAATAGTTGTATCTCAGCCAAATATTGTCCTATCCTAACAAACCATACACCAAAACTTATTTATTCAGCTTTCAGATGATTTATAAATCTCAATTTTGAAAAATTGACCCTTATGACTGGTTTTGTGGTCCAGGGTCACATATGTTATATATTGCATAAGATTTAATTTCCAGGACAGTTTAGTGTATTATACACCCAAACATCTTATTATTGTAATGTAAATATATTAATTTTATATTTATTTATTTTTTTATGTTTTTGAGTCTCTTGTTTACCAAAATAGCATTTATTTGATGAAAAATACAGCAAAAACAGTAATATCATGAAATATTATTAGAATTTAAAATAAATGTTTTCTATTTGAATATAATCAATATATTTATTTTATTGTCAACAGCTGTGATGTTTTTTGTGGAAACTATGATTTTTTTTTATGAATAGAAAGTTCAAACAGCATTTATTTAAATATTATTTTTATCTGTAACAACATAAAATGTCACATTTATGAAACTGTAAAATAAAAGTTAGAAATCATGTTTACAATTTCTATTTTACTAAATTACAAAATTGTCTATTCTGCTGCAAAACAAAACAAAACACAACAAAAAAACAAAACAAAAAAACAAAACAAAAAACAAAACAAAACACAAAACAAAACACAATAAAAAACAAAACAAAAAACAAAACAAAACAAAACACAACAAAAAAACAAAACAAAAAACAAAACAAAACACAAAACAAAAACTTAATGGTCCTAAAATAGGCTTCATTGTCTTTATGTTAAAGAAAAAATAATATCTATCTATCTATCTATCTCTCTGTTTTTTTGTGAGTTGGAGTGAAATGTGAACGGCTCCTGTTTGTGGCTCATCTGCTGTCTGTGAGTGTAATAATATACTTTTAATACAGCTGTAGTAAAGTAGCCATCAATATCGAGTCCAGTCAGAGCGCACTCTTGTTTCTCTTCATGGGTAATTTGGTGTCTATCTGTCTGGCCTCTCTCAGAGCCATTTTCCCCGCTGTAAGCACTCTTCAGCCAGCGCCGCCCTCCCCAAACACATATATAATTGCACATCTCTCACCAATTAATGTCAAGCCTCTATCAGCATGTGATTGAAATGAAAGGCCGCCGGGAGCGGGATCGATCCGGATGGCCCGTCGTGCTTTTAAATGGACTGCACCAATCACACGCCAGTCAATTTCCAAATCAAGCCATTGGCCGCTCCGGCCCAGAGGAAGAGTCACACTCTCTGACCGCGAATACTAACTTACTACTGACTAAATACATTACTTATATGTGAAATAATGATAAACATTCAAAACATGCTACTCGGCACGCCGCATGTAAGCAGCATCCAGTTATTTTCTTAAAAACAAAACACTACAAGACTTTAATAAATAGATGCCACCATATTTTCTCCAGCTGATTAATCATAGTTTGACAATTTACAAGGTTTGAATATACAAATGAGGCTTTATCTCATTCAAAATGTGTTTTATTTGTTGACATTTGTGACCCTGCAGCACAAAAGCAGTCATAAGTAGCACGGGTATATTTGTAGCAGTAGCCAAAAATACATTGTATGGGTCAAAATTATTGATTTTTCTTTTATGTCAAAAATCATTAGGATATTAAGTAAAGATCATGTTCCATGAAGATATTATGTAAATTTCCTACAGTAAATATATCAAAACTTCATTTTTGATTAGTAATATGCATTGCTAAGAACTTCATTTGAACAACTTTAAAGGCGATTTTCTCAATATTTTGATTTTTTTGCACCCTCAGATTCCAGATTTTCAAATAGTTGTATCTCGGGCCAAATATTGTCCGATCCTAACAAACCAGACATCAATGGAAAGCTTATTTATTCAGCTTCCAGATGATGTATAAATCTCAGTTTCGAAAAATTGACACTTAAGACTGGTTTTGTGGTCCAGAGTCACATATTAGCATTAAAGGTTTTTAGAGAGGGGGTTTTGATTATCTCTTTTTATCACTGAACATATTGTAAATATTTACCATATTTTTAGAAATAAAATGTTAACCAGGCGAAGATCACATGAATAAACCCCTCTTAAAAAAACCTTCAGAATATAGATAGGAATAAAACTGTAAAGTTTAGTGCTGCTAAAATGAAGAAAACAAACTTATTTAGAGAAAACAGGCTTTAAAAATATATACTGTAATTGAAATCTACAAACAATAAACACTTTTTTACACTAGATTTTTTTCCTCCCACTAGTCTGAAATAAGGAAGCAAAATCTCAAAATGAACCATGAAAAAGCTGATCTTGTCTTTAACTATTATATGGCTTTAATTATAACTGTTATATGAGTAATTGATTATTTCTGATTGAATAATTGGTAAAGATACACATCATATATGTGATTTATGATATTACTTACCATTCATTCGTCACACTGGAAATGGAAGGAGGATATATTGTGGGAAAATGTATAGTTTCTACATTTATTACATTCATTAATCATCATAAGTCCTGTGATTGCTCCTTTTTTGAGCGTGATATTTTGTCAAACGGTTGAATACCGTAAGCAGTACAGACACGAACGCAGGACTGTCAGGGTTGACTGCTCTTGCCAGCTTCAGCCTAATTAATGAAGCTGAGTAATTAGCCATGATGTATATTAGTATGGAGGCAGTGCCCCCTACAGTATAGACTAGAAGAAGAAAGCTGCCGTCTGCTTAGTGTTTGCCGTATTCTAGTAAACAATATGAATCTGTTACTATAGAGAATCATATTTTATTATCATGATTTATTTATAATATCCAAGATGTTTGTTTAAAGATAACTGTTTATGAAAGCAATAATGCTCAGTTAATTTGAATTTATTGCATTTACATTTTTTGTTGTAATGTTCTTGATGTTTAATGTCTGGAGACAGAATGTATATATATATATATATTGAATAGATAATGATAAAGAACATTTAAAATTTTGAATATATTCTATATATTTTTGATGTGCACTTTTTAAATAATATATGCTCTACTGACATATTTTTATATTTAGATTCATGCCAATAAGTGTAAATCCACACTATAGCATATTGTACTAACATATATAATAACTATTAAATGTTTCACCATTTATTTCTACTCCTTAAATACTACTTGTCTAAAAAGGTATTAACAAATTTGCTAATGTAATATTTTACAACTACATTTTCTTAGTCGGACAACAATTAATTCTAAACTAATTATCCATATTTGTGTCCCTGGACCACAAAACCAGTCTTAAGTCGCTGGGGTATATTTGTAGCAATAGCCAAAAATACATTGTATGGGTCAAAATTATTGATTTTTCTTTTATGCCAAAAATCATTAGGATATTAAGTAAAGATCATGTTCCATGAAGATATTTAGTAAATTTCCTACTGTGAATATATCAAAACTTATTTTTTTATTAGTAACATGCATTGCTAAGAACTTCATTTGAACAACTTTAAAGGAGATTTTCTCAATATTTAGATTTTTTTGCTCCCTCAGATTCCAGATTTTCAAATAGTTGTATCTCAGCCAAATATTGTCCGATCCTAACAAACCATACATCAATGGAAAGATTATTTATTCAGCTTTCAGATGATGCATAAATCTCAATTTTAAAAAATTGACCCTTATGACTTGTTTTGTGGTCCAGGGTCACATTTATATGTCTAAATAGCTTTGGTTTCACTCACAATCCCATCCCATCAGTGATTCTTGCTCATCTGCTGCAGATAAGATGAGCTTTTACTCCAATAGATGGCAACAAAACACTAGCCTGCAGTCAAACTCAACCTATAGCTCTGCAGAGCTCGAGGTGCATCAGGAAACTGTGATATATGTCTTACCTACAGTAATTACATCAAACATAATTCCCTCAGTGTAAGCGCTTCATTAGAAGAACCCAGGCTGAAACTGATCTTTTGATAATCCTTAACGGAGATAAACCTGAAGTGACAGCAATTAAAGAAGAAGAAAAAGCAGCTAGTGCTTAAAAATTCAGCTGGAATCATATTTGATTGTAATTTATTGAAAATATTAACGATTACCGTGTTATCTGGATGTTTAATTCATAATTCACTGTTTGCTTTTATTAATAAATAAGAATACATTTGAATTATAATGCACTTTCTGATCCCCGAATCACTACAGATAATAATACGATACTTCATTAAAAATAAAACAATAGTTGCTAATAAAATTATTAGAAAGAATGCACAATTAATGAAATGTTTCATTTTTAATGACGAAATCAATGCTAAAAATGTATCTTCCCAAATGTTTTCTTTTCTCTCGGCAGCTCTGTGACTACTTTTGTCTTTAATTTGTCTCTTTTCTCTCTTCTGCAGAAGCGTCTAATGTAATTGAACTCTAATGCATTAGGGATGGTGATTGAAATGCCAAGGACACGTATAATTTCCCTCTTTGTGCTCTCGGCCCCTGCGAGTGCTCTCTCTTGCTCTCGCACCCGGGGCCCCTCTACCTTACGGCACCGCTGACAATCAGCCCTCGTCAGTGTAATTAAATGATGGTTTATAAAGTGTGAGAAGCCACTATGACCAAAAGCAAATAGGTGCTTATCGGCGAGCTGCTGAACAACCCTAATTTTCTCCAGTGGCAATTTCCATCTGTTATCTGGGCTCGGAATCGGCCCCTTTTAGCCCTGCACTCTGTTTCTGGATAGCGAGCGCTCGCTCCCCGCTGCTGTGTGTGTGTGTGTGTTTTCTGAAATATACACACATTTTGCCTTTGACAGAATGACATTTTAACAGCAACGTACACTTGTCTTCACTTCCCTCGGCGGAGTGACATTTCAAA
>JAFVLL020042284.1:0-32500 GCA_021397915.2 Tor tambroides | reverse complement strand
GCTTCCAGTAATCTGTATTTCATGTAGAAAGGAGGCTTGAAAACAAACTGACGCTCAGATTTCAGGCCGTGGAGTCAAATTCCTCCGCATATTTTCGCCTGCTACGTGCTATTAGCTTTGCTAGCATCAGACGGGCTGAGGCTTTTAAGCTCTCACCTCGCCGTTTGAGACTTAGCTACCTTAAAAGATGTCCTTCAAAGCAATTAAAAAGTCAAAAAGTGAGCGTGGAGAAGGCGTCGGGATGCACAAGCGCATGTGTGTGTTTAGCAACGCTAAGTGCTTCCCAATCTTGCATCACTTGCTGCTCATGTTGTATGTATTATCTTGGACGATTGTTTCTCCAGCGTGACTGATCCCTCGCGGGGAATAAACCATCCGAATCGCAGATCCGGCGCCTCTACCTTTCTGGCATTTGCAGAAGGTGTTGCGTCGAGGTGCGTGTACCTCCGAAAAGACCGGAAAAAGTAAAGCGACTACATGGCGAGCGAGAGGCTAATAGGGTTAATTGTTATGTAAAAAGTGCCATGGTCAACTGTGGGCCGGGGCGGCCCCCTTCTCCTTTCCTGTCCCAGAGGGGAATTCAAGCCCAGATGGCATTTTCCTGGAGGCTGTGACCCACAAGAGGCTGGCGCCCACAAAGAACAAGGTGCATCGTCTCCGTCTAATTAATTTACTATTATAGCACCTGTTTCCGAATAGATAGGCCGGGGAAGAGAAGCGCTCCCCAGACGCAGCGGTGGGGCTCGTGGTAAATGGGGTTTGAGCTGATTATATTAAGCTGATGCTTTGATCATCTCAAGGCGTTAAAATGGAAATATGTTTTGGCTGGCTGTGGGCCGCCGCGAGAGGGGAGCGGCGCGGGGACGCGGCTGATTAGTTTTGACTGTGGAATCGCACAAGGCCTCTCGCTCTAAATAAGAATATCCCGTTTTTAAGCCTCGCCGCGGCAGAGATGCTACTTTTTCCAATCACTTTCCCAGCTCGGGTCGGCGTGTTGGAGCGTTTCGGTCATCTGGAAGCCCGCACGAAAACTGCACATGCAGAACTCCACAGATTTGCGCTGATTTAACAGTGTTTGGCATATTTCCTGCGTCTTGCATGTGTGTTTTTTTGCTAAATTGATTATGCTTTTAGCTACAAATAAGAGTCAACTCTCCTTTTACCCACAAAATGTAAACAGAAATGGGAAATAATATGAAAATGATGTGCATCAAGGTGAAAAATTCAACAATTTTAACACTTTTTGCATGTTTTTTTTTTTTTTGATAAGTTGCTTTAGTAAACTTTATGAATTTTAATATATTGATTATGCTTTTAGCTACCAATAAGAGCCAATTCTCCATTTACCCACAAAATGGAAACAGAAATGGAAAACAAAACAAAAATTATGTGCATCATGGTAAAAATTCAACAATTGTAATTGAACATTTTGTGCGTGTTTGTTTAATAAATTATTTTAGTAAATTTTATTAATTTTAATGCATTGATTATGCTTTTAGCTACCAGTAAGAGTCAACTGTCCATTTACCTACAAAATTACTGACAGAAATGTTTGATTTCCACAATGATAATGAAAACAATACAAAAACTATGCACATTATGGTGAAAATTCAACAATTTTAATTCAACACTTTTTGCGTGTTTAATATTTTTTTGTAAACTTTTTGTATTTTAATAAATTGATTGTGCTTTTAGCTACCAATAAGAATCAACTCTCTAATTAACCTCCAAATTACTGACAGAAATGTTTGATTTCGACAACGATAACAAAATCAACAAGAAAACTGCGCATCATGGGGGAAATTCAACTATTTTAATTGAACACTTTTTGCATGTTTGTTTAATAATTGGTTTTAATAAACTTATGTAGTAATAATAATAATAATATGTAGTTTTTAAATAAATTGATTATGCTTTTAGCTATCAATAAGGGTCTATTCTCCATTGAACAACAAAATACGAAATTACTGACAAAAATGTTAGATTTCATCGACAATAACAAAAATGAGATGAAAATTAAGGACACTATGGCAAAAAATAAAATCAATCAATCAATCAATCAATCAACCTGTTGTTTCAACCTCAGTTTTTCAAATATTATGTTCTCACTTGTGCCAATGTTGTTGAAATTTTTTTTACACAATTTTATAAAGGGTTTAGCTACTAATGTGTCTACTCTCCATTTAAGAACACAATTACTAACAAAATTTCTGATGGATGTGTTTGATTTTGTCAGTTGCATTGCATCATGATAAAAATTAAAGAGTTTTAATCCCTGTTATGTCAGGAGCTCAAATTTTGACAAGGACAGTTTTACTGCTTTTATTAAATGTAGATACTTTAATATATGAAAGGTAATTATATTGACTATTTGGTTTAATTTGATACCTTCTTGTGAACTAAATTAATCTCTTTTCAGTCATATATTTTGCCTTTTTTATATTAACAAGCACATTGCTTGCTTCAAAATTATTGATATGTCACAGAATGATATCATATGCTATTAAGACAATGGGTGAATAACAAAAGTAGATTTTGGTAACATTTGGTAAATTGTTCATAAACCTTGTAATTGTTAAATGTTGATACATGTGAAATTTGGTTTGCATCTTTTCATCAATTAAATTGTTGTTTTCATCAAGTAAAGTTTTAAAAAACGTAAAACCAGTAAAAAAACCCAAAAAACGGTAAAACCGACTTGAATTAATATGACATGACAAAGCATTATCTAAATTTAAGGAATATTTTCATCAAAAGATGACTAAGACTATAACAAAAACTTTAAAAATGAACTCTTTTTAACACATTTTAACATGTTTGAATTCATTCTGCAGATTTTAGCCTAATATAGCACAGCAAATATTTCAGGCGACTTTATTAAGCCATTATGCCAAGTCATCCATTTGAGTAATCAGTCCTCACAAATACGTACAGAATACCGTTTTAGCATGATATTCGGTTTAGTGTTAATATGTTTTCACAACGATTGTCATTTCATTTATGGACACTGATGTGATGGCCCATAATGGCCCTCCTCAGGTTACATGCTAATCCAACTCAAATATTGGTCAAATAAACACGAGGCTTTGAATGCGGTTTGGCGAGGTGGTCGGGAAAGAGGGGGGCCTCGGTGGGTCCGTGGCAGGTGGGGGTTGGTGAAATGAAGCATCAATGATGGAATAATAGCTGATGAAATGGAAGCCCTGCTCCAAAACACTGGCACTCTGTAAATGGATTTAGGGAATATGCTAATCTCGCCTTCACTCGCACTTTATTCATTTCCGCCCCAGTGCCCCTCAAGGATTAACATAATTTATCACCTGAGAAACACCACAAAACAATTTTGCTTGCGTAAAAAAAAAAAAAGATGTACACTAACATCGACATGGTGAGAAGATACTACTGGAGTAAGTTTGGAAATCCCTCTTCCTCAAGGAGCGATATGATATATGATTCAGGGCTGCTGAAGTCATGATAGCGCTAATCTAATTTGACAGTTATGAATAACGTTAGCAGTTAATTGATGTAGGTCAAGGCCGTGGAGCACGGCGTGTTATTTATCATCAATGTTTGCCTCAGGCTTTGCAGAAGCAGACAGGTTGGTCATATTAGCTGCTTATGGCCGTGAAACAGACCGGTGTAATTCAGACAGTGCAAATGTTTGTGCACCCGTCCTGAAAAGCGCTTCCTACAAATCACTGTTTAAATGAGTTCATCCTGACTGCCAACAGATTCATTCCATATTACAGGACATTCCCCGGTTTTTTAATGTATGAAGTCATGAAATTTACTTTTGTATTTATTTAACCTAATATATTTTGTCTGGTATAATTGTGCATGATTCAGTGTTTCAGGGTATCCTGCTGAAAATGAAGGCTGTTCTCAGAAAACAGTGACATTTCTGTCTGAAATTTTCAGGATTTGGAAAATTTCTTTGGAAAAGGTTCCTAAACAACAAAAAGTCATGTTTGGACAGCTCAGGCTTAAAGTATCAGGACCACAGCCATCATAAAACACTGAGGGACAACCATAGGGGACATGTTCCTCCAATATTCAAATTAATGGTCAACAAATATGGATTTTCCGATGGCTGATTCTCAAACTCTTATCCTCATTCTTATATATGGTTGCCATTTTGCAAAGTGTCAATAGTTGATTTTGTTAGTAGATTTAAAGCACTACATAGAATCATACTGTCTCAGTAAATTTGGAATCCATCTACTAATAATATGAATATCAGTTTTGGTGTGCAATGCAATAAATTACTTAAAATTGAAAAAAAATAAAAATAATAAATAATAATAATAATAAATAAATAAAAATATAATAATAATAATAATAATAAATAAATAAAAAAAATGTGATATTTTATTATGTTAAATTCCTTTTTCAAATCATGTTTTGTGCCAACCCTGTTACATTCAGAATGTTTTGTAGGGTTGAATGTTACAGGGTTGAAGATCCGTAAAGGAGCATTAAAAGAAGATCTGTTGAACATCAATAACAGTAGTTTATGGCTGCACTTTATTTTACAGTACATGCATTTACAGTGTACCTTCACCAAAAAGAAAGAAAAAAGTAACATAGAGCATACATGAGTAACATAGAGCAACTACTTGGACTTAAAATAGGTTGCAGGTAGGTTTAGGGTTTGGTTCAGTGTATAAAATACCAAAATTAAAAGTGTTACCAAAATTGAGCCAAGAATAAAATTTTCGTAAAAATTGCAAAGACACATTCTGCATTTGCATAAAGTAATTTATACAAAACTGCATATTGAAAGACCTTGGTTTTAATTTCAGTAAAAGAAATACTGTAAGTAGTCATTTTAGGTGTAATTTTATTTTAATTAAAATTTAGTTCATTTACTTACGTATTAATTAATTTAAAACTTAATTCACTAATTACTTAATGTATGCATTACACAATAAATCTATTAAAAAAAATGTTTTTCATAAATTTTTGACTAAGTTCAGTAACCTGTTCTTAATGGTGACAAATAGCACCATTTACTTAAAACCCCCTATTTTTTTAAATTTTTTATTTGGAATATTTTGTGTATCTTTTTTCTTAGAAAAGATTACGATTATGCTTTAAAAAGGATCCTTTTTTAATGAAATAGGAGCCAGCTGTGATGAACAGACTACAGACTCCAGGTTTAGCTGCCTCACATTTTTTTTTTTTTACAGAGTTTACCATTTATTTATTACAGTAAACGCCCGGTGTAGATTAGCATTGAAACTTCTGACCTGGTTTGATTTGCTTCGAGCCTGTCAGTTTCATTGACTGGAGCAGGCGTTGCACGTCTTTAACAGCGAGTACCGTATGTTGTGATTGCACACATACATCCAAAAACGCCATGTTTTTCTTGGCACGGTTTTCTAATTTGGCATCAAAAGGAGGGCGAGAGAATTAGACTTGCTCCTCTGCACACCCTATCTTACAAGCCACGGGAGCCGAGCACCTCAACATTCGCTTTTCCCATTTCTTCGTCTTTCGCGTTTGGAAATCAGCTCCGGCAGTGATTACAGTCTAAAGGTTTCCTCACTTACCTTGCTGTGAACAATGAGTTTGCGGTGAATAGGTGGTATTCACATGGTTAGGCTTTAATGGTCTTCCAGGTTGATATGTTGGGGTGGGGGGTGAGCAGGAATATCTCTGACGCGTCCACACTCTGAAACGCATAGAAATGAACGCGTCGGTGCTGGAGGCTTGATAATGACAGGTTTCGTAGCTTTAATCTGCCACAGCAGATGGTTACTGTAACCTGCATTGGAGAGACAGTGCTTATGAATAATGAAAATATGGAGTTCCTGCTCTAAATAAAGTATTTAGCACAGGATCTGAAGCATGAGAGGAGAAAATGAGCGGGGGGAAAAGAATGAAGGCTAAATGAGCGTGAACCACGTGGCCATTGTTAAACCACGAATGTTATTAAATATTACTCTTCAATAACGTGACGCATGAACACTTCAGGAGTCATATTAGCTATATCGTAACTTCCTCGTGCAGTCCTTCAGACAGTTTGCTCTCGAGTTCGCGAGAGCTGCTTTGTGGCCGTTTTTAATTGGATATATTGTTGATAAGCGTCATTTCGGCCGTGTAAGACTGCGGTTTGGTTGCGGTCCAGCACGTCTGTCGTCTATGATATGTCTGCGCTTATCTTATTTACTGTGATTAGACGTCTCAGCGTCGTCTGTCGAACTCTTGAAAGTGGCTAATGCTCATTACCCAAAGTCCGATTTCTCCTCTTCTCGCATTTTTGTCCAAAGAAGATTAGAACCAAAAATCTTGACTGCTGTTCATGAGGTTATTAATGTGCTTTGGGTAATTGAACAAGTCCAGAGATGTTTTATGTGGGATGTGTTTTACCACAATATCATCAGCTTGGCAGTGTTTACATTCAGTAATAACAAGTTCTATCATTCAGGGACCGGCAAATTCACGAGCAATTCGGATTTCCCGTAATCTGCTCCCCCCCGGTATGTATTTGTATAGAAAACACAAGATTTCGTCTCTCTATAATTGCCTTTTTTTAATTCCGTGTGGCCCATCAAGCCAAGATTGGAAATATCCTGATTTTTTGGGGGGGGGGGGGGGCGGGGTGTCTTGGGACTGTGACAGCAAAGATTTGTGGAAGCTTGAGATTGTCTGCAAGAACTTGCCTGAAAGAACTGGTGCTGGCTGGCCTGCAGAGCCATGATAAAACGTAAAAAAAAATGAAAAATCTCAGTTTCAACCAGCTTGTGTTAATAGATGGTGTACCAGAGACTCAGATGCTAAGCTAATCTTCTGCTGGTTATCCGTAGGCGCCGTTGGGACCGTGCCATGGTGGACTAGTTGACTTTAAAAGCAAACTTTGACTTTTCTTTTAGTTTCTCTGTTCACACAAACTCTGACAGCTCAAGATGCTGGAAAGCGTAGCGTTCATTTGCCATGTAATTTCCCACTGCTAGCAGTCTAGTGCGGAGCACAATGTGATGCTGTTTTCCTCAGTGGAGAGCTAGAGGACAATCGCTCGACTACAGATTTTTGAAGAAGCCCAGTTTTTTGCCCTATATTTCATCAGCTAGTCAAGATTGTCAACTTATTGCACTTCACTTTATGCTGATATGTCAAATGGGTCAATGATATGATGCTTTTATATACATATGGGGTTTACTCTGACACAGTTTTCACTCGGAAATTGCAAGTAAATTTCTCAAATAATTACAAAGAAATGGTAAGTAACATCCACATTTTACATTAAATGTGAAATTTTGAAGCAGAAATATTGAAATAATATTTTATTTTGTAATAATGTGTTTTATTTACAATTTTGAAGAATATTTTTACAGTGTTTATTATTTAATTAAATATAATTTAAAAATGCAATTCATACATAAGTTATACTTGAATATACATGTTATTTGGCATAATCTTTCATTATTATTTATTGCATATTATTTGATATATGACTAATTGCTTAGTCATGTGGTGCAATTACCCAAAAATGTAATGATTTTTAAATATTAACAATTAAATCTATTAGTAAAACAAACAAACAAATAAATAAATGAATTAATAAATAATTTTTAGCTTGAAAACTCCATTACAATTTTGAAAATAATGATTAATATTTGTACACTCACTTGTATTCAAGGTTCATGAAAAATGTGTTATTACTTCATGATTACATCCTATGACATATGATTCAATTGAAACTTTTCTTGAAAACGGTATAAAAAATTTTCAAAAATGTTTTATCATGGACACTCTTATATGTCATTGACCCATAAAGGTCTGCCAATGTATCCAAATTCTTAAAGTACTGGCGATACAGAACTTTTACAAGTGTCTGAGAATCTGATGGCATTGACTCACTGCTCAAGAGACGGAGGCCTCAACTAAAGAATCAGCTTTTCCTCAAGTGGACGCAAAATGGTGCCATTTTCTTTTTTGATTCACTCAATGACACGCTTTGTAAGCCGGGTTCCAATCCTCCCTTATTATGTCTCTGTCTATTTTACATCACACCTGTTAGTATCACACAGATGTGGATCTAGCGGGATGCAAAAAACGAGAATGAAACAAAGCAATCTGAGATAGAATTGAAACAATTACAGACAATTTTGCTAGAAAAAAAGGCCATCTGGTGTATGCATTACCTCTATTGAGCAAAGTCCTTTTGTGGCTTGCCAGCTTCTTTTTAGAGGTTCTCATGAAATATGTATGTTTTCATAAAGTGTCAAACATTTTCCTTTTTCGCTCTTCTTAAGGGTAAACTGGAAGTGGCCAATTCAGATGAAGTTAGCGATAGAAACTTATGCAAAAGCAGCAAATGAGCTATAATCACTTCATACTCTCACAAGTAATGATGTAAAGTCAAAAGTAATCTTGCTGTATGAAGAGATTTCAAGCTTTTCCGGACAGTTGATTGCACATTTCATTGGTTCTTCATTCATTCTGCCTGCAGGAAAACAACACTGATTAGTATTATGCTCTCTGGTTAAATCTAGAGCGATGACCACTTGAATAAAACATCAGAATTTTATGATTAAGCCAGTACTGTCATTTCAAACGAAACCATTACTATACTATATGAAGAATTTGCAAAGTTATAGATATTATACTATTTGCATTTGGTGCAGTCTATTTGGCATTAGAATTTGGTTTGTGTGAAATTGTTTTTTTTTTTCCAAACTCGGATCCGCATCAAGGTCCTGTTGAAAAAGCAGGCTGGGTTCATGTGGACTTGATACGTTTCACAATTTGCCTAAAAGTTAGTACACCCTAACTTGTGGTGAATTGGTGGTGAATTAGTTAGGTAGGTGAATTAGGTATGAATTTGTACAATCTCTTTCAAATGTTTTTTTTGTACAATCTGTTCAAACCCATTAGGTTTAGGGGTGGACTTTCATGGTGACACTGTATCTACAAATCATTTGTTTTTGAGTCCAATTCTTTCGAACTCGTGTTCGTGTGTCAACCAAAATATTTTTAGCCAGCTGAAAATACCTAACTGTGAGCATTTGTGAGTGCTTCATTGGGATAGTGTTTTTTTTAAGTTGAGACACTTTGGTTTGTATGATACCGGATACACGAAATGTTGTAGCATTATTTTCATATCAATATTCATAGTAGTTTGAGAATTCCATTTGGTATAGACATGAATACTTTGAGACAAGCAATATTAACTTCTCCTCCATTGTGGTTCAGTTATAGTACAAATGTGAAAGTTGGTACTTTCTGTCAAGCCATCCAATCACAGTGGAGGAAGGGCCCCGCGTGACAGGGATGACAGGGATGAGTGCTGTGTTTTACCAAAAGTTGAACATTCTTCAACTCTTGGTGTCGAGAAATAGACTATCAATGCTAAGCTCAGGAAAAAATTGCTTTGGTGGACAAACTGCCTTACAGTACTCTAAGCATTTCTCAAAGCTGCTTGTAAACTGCATATTGCATATTTCACAGCTCTTACAATGCATTCAGGACAAACTCAAATCAAACTGAAGGGCCAAATTGTGCATGTCAATTTTAATGGTAAATCTCAAGTTCTGTTGCTAGTACTCAAATAATTTCCAACATGCACAAGGTCCCAAATGGTGGAATTCATCTCTGGTTCGGAAAATCAAATGAACCGAGTTTGAAAGCGCTACATTCAAGAGCCCTAAATTCATCATCCGAGAAAGAAATGTATATCATTTAACACAACCAACATCATAACAGAGGCGTCTAAGCTGAGCTAAAATCAACATCTTCTCCCAAGGACTGTTGGAGGATACGGTAGAGTGGATCTTATTTAAAGGAATCTGCTTTTGTGGTGTGTCCAAATCCCAACACAGCCCACAGCCTACTCCCTCTGGGAAATTGCCTGGCCGTGATGCCTTGTGCACGTCTTTCTCCATCACTGCCCCTTTGTTGGGGGCGTCCAGGTGCCCCCAGATCAGTCTTAACATCCCACACCTTAATCAAGCCAATAATTAATTTCATATCTTCGGCCTAGAAAAAGGAAAGGGTATTTGGTGTTTCCCCAAACCGACTGGCTCATATAATTTAGATGGTGACACTATCTGCAGCGTTGACCACCTTTGGTAAATTGGAGGCAGTGGAGTGGAAGCACTGACTAGCTTCTATTCTCAAAGGACACCATTCAGGGGTTTAACTTTTCACAGCAAATTGTGTGGGCTTGGAGGTGGAAGCGGATACAGTTGAAGGTCAAGCATGCAGTAAGTTTGAAGTGTTGATTAGCTCTTCATGCCCAAACTGATGCACTGCCGCTGTCCTTTCTGACCAAACGGTCCAATTCAACGCTTGATGTCTTTTGATGGCTGTTTTGATCAATAAGAACCTAAATAACATGCCTTTCCTATTAACTTGGAGATGAAGTGTTTAACTTCATTTGATGTGACTTGAGTAGTCATTACAAGAGGATCTATTAAATATGTACGGTCAGTGTGTGTGTGTGTGTGTGTGTATGTGTATCCAGCAGTGAGTTTCAATGCTGCAATCACTACTCCACAAGACCTCTTTTGTCTAGCTTTTCAAAAAACCATCTCTGGTGCGTTCATGAAGCCAAAAAGCAATATGTTAACCCAAAGAAACCATAATTTAGATCATGACAGTTTTTAAACAATATTGCCTTACATTTAGCTCTAATACTAATCAAACAGACTTGAACAAACAAAACAAGGTTTCCAGAATTACTTGAAATTAAAATGCAACTGTTTTTGGGTCAGTTTTGTATGCAATTGTTTTAGGGTTGAAACTAAATGATGAAGAGTCTTGCTCTAAATAACCACGAAGCAACTCAAAAACCCTATACATCCAAGTCCAAATGGTTTTGAACTTGGTCATCTGCGACTGTGGACAATCCCAGTTCCGGTCAGTCTTTAGAAAGTTTTATGTCTGTAAAAGTGTGACTAAATATGAGACCTATGACTTGAAATCAGCTAAAAAAGAACAGCTCTACGCACAATTGGTTAGCATTTTGCTAAGCTAACACATGATGTTATAATTCAAAAAATACGCAGAACAACAAAATGTTGGTCTCTTAACTGATTTTAAATGCACTAAAAAGTGTTTGAGTTATGTTGAAGTATTGAACTTGGTCATTTGAGATTGTGGTGTTTTCAGAAAGGTTCCAACAATCCCAGTTCCAGTCAGTCTTCAGAAAATTAAGGACATATTAGCCTGTTGCTAAGCTAACAGTATGACATTCTAATTAAAAACTACATAGGACACACATATTGGGTTACTTAGTGGATTTTAATTGCGCTAATCTATTTTTAGTAGTAGATAAAACATATAAGTACTACTTTTCAATATATTTATATGCAATATTTCTTTTGCTTCATCCAGTATGTTGGATTTATTTTTTCAATGGTCAACAAAGATAATTGCTTGTCTTTTGGAACAGCATAAATAGCAATTATAAAATGGATTTGTGTGCAATATATATTTATACTGTACATAGTAAGATTTAATTCCATCTGACTTTGACAAAAACATGGTTGCTTTTAAATGTAAAAATATCTAACACATTACTTTTCATCAGAAAGTAAAATGATCACGTAATGAGTTACATTGCATTATGGTAACACATTCATTTGTATTTATCTGCTATCAGTAAGTTTCTCATTAAGAAAGTAATTCCCAGGGTCTGATCTCAGCCTCAGTGGGGATGTACGTGTGTGTGTGTGTGTGTGTGTGTGTGTGTTTGAGTGTGGTCCACAGGATTCTCTATTCACATTTCCACCAGAAGTGGAGGCTTATTTTCCACAGAGCAGCTCAGCCTTTCTTTTTGATGGATGAACTCTATTGAAGTGCCGAGTGTAAAATGGATTTTGTTCAGGTAGTCACTTTGTTTTCATGCTGATAATATTCATTTAAGCCCAGTTTTTTCTCTGTCACTTTTCCCTTCAGATCCTCAAGCAGGGAAAATGCTGGAGAAAATGAGTTCCCTCCCTCGCCTCAGAGTATTCGCCCGCTGATTCGATCCTGTTTATAGAATAGCTCGCATAATGTACTTAATTCCCAGAAAGGCATCTTCGAGCCTATTACTGTTTATTTGGAGACCCTTGGAGGACCGCTTCGAGAGACTAGCCTAATAGCCTAACCTTCAGGAAATCTGGAAACTTAGTGGCCATCTGAAAGATACTGGATGCTGCTTTGTTGAATACACTGTAGTTTTTTTATGTTGTCTTTTTTTTTTAAGGATAGACTTACAGTGCATTCAATAGGTTGTACTGTAAAAAAAAGTGTGTACTTTGTGTGTCACTAAAATAGTTTTTCCAAATTTTAGTCGTCAAATTAAATGTGGGATCTAATCTGTCTCAGGTCCAAAACAAGAGTTCAAAATGTGTAGATCTTAAAATGACCATTTAAAACATTCTGGAATACTAAGTTAAATATATGTATTTAAAAATGGCTGTCTGACTGCGACCTTTGGTCAGAAAATGCTAATGAGTATTTCTAAAAAGCTAACAATAGAAATGAATTCATGTGGGTTATGTCCAACATATAATCAAAATTTTCATTAATATTAATTATAATTTACTATGTATATAATTAGTTCAATTTATGTATTTGATAGTTTCACCGTATTGTTATGCCGATGTCCAAAGTAACATAAAATCCAAATGTTTTTTAATATCATAATGAAAATTTATGATGGACATCGGTATAACAACATATCTCTATATATGAAATTATTTCAATATACGCATTTGATAGTATTAATATTAGATTTAGAATTTATTTAATTTAGGTTTCTTAGAAATACCATTTTAACATTTTCTGGCCAAAAATCATCGTCAAAAACACCCAAAAACAAATTCATCTAATCCATTTCCAGTGCTTACTGACTTTTGTGATCTTGTTTCCCACCAAATGATGTCACTTCCTGAAGAAGGATGAACTGGCTTTTGTTAAGTTAAAGTTGAAACTATATGGAAAACACTTGAAAAATCTGGAAATTGATTCCCAGTCGAAACAACATTTATTAGAAAACATGCTTGGATTGAAATATTTTGATTAGGAAAATAAAATTGTGACACTGTGATAAAAGAAAACGAACTAATATGATTTTCATCATACAACATGTTTAATCAAATATTTGAAGCTATATACGATGGAGACTATTTTTTTGTCTCTATTGAAAAGTCAAGGCCTCTCACATCTTGTTATTCAGTGGGAAAAAAATGTCAAGGAACACACAGTGTCCATACAAGTCAAATATAAGTGCGATCTCAAGGATTTTCTTTCAGATGGGCTTTAGGAGGTTGTGTCAGCTTGTCGAGGCTCACCTATCTCCTCTAGTACATTACCAAATGCTCTAATTTCCTTGGCGAAGCTGATGTTTATTGTGAGGCTGAAATTGAAAATGGTTGGTAATGGAGAGAGCTTCACAGCCCCGAGACCAATTCTGAATCTAAATTACTTGCTTCTTTTCAATGGCATCGACTGAGGAGAGCTTTGTGCTCCTCGTACCTAATCAACCCCCAGCGTGACCCCGGATCCGCCAGCCCTTCTGGATTAATGATAAAATCCTTGGTTCAAACAATTATTCGACCTGAAATGGCTGTCCATTTTACTTGGAAAATTAAAGAATGTGAAATTATTTTTTCCCCCTCAAAACTCGCCGTGGCGCGGAGCATCACTTATTTTTGATCTCTGCTCCATAAACTCTTGAATTTCTTTTTTTTGTGAGGGTGTTTTTTTTTTTTTTTTTGGAAAGGTGGGAGCAGGAGACCTCTTGGTTGTCTTTGACAGAGTGTGACGGGAGGTTGGGCAGGAGATGCTCTCATGGGAGACAGTATTTGCTTCCATTGTGAAGTCTCATAATCTATAGATGCAGAGAGAGAAAGAATCGTAAGGTTAGAACAAGGCCATGCTCAAATGACACTAATTAGTCGATGCTCGTAAAAGCATTATAAACGCTCCACACCTCCCCCCCGCTCTCTGAGTGAAACGCTCCTCAATGCAGACCAGAAGTGTTTTACTTCATCTTTTAGGCAACAGTGGCTTGTTATAAACTGATTATCGGAAATCCTTCCATTTTAAAGTATCCTTTGTGAGTTTAACAACTTGCTCACATTCATATGAGCTACTATTACAGTCTAGTTGAATTAATAAATTATTATGAAGGTGAATCTCACAAAAACATCACATGTAGCTTAAAAAAAGAAGAAGAATACATTATATTTTGGATAAATGATTACTGAACATTACTTTATGAATTATTTATTTCCTAATACCATTTTAAGATTTGTTTTACATTGCAGCATTATTGTCATATCAATTCAGCACATTTCTTCCTTACATTTTCATTAAAAGATTATTCCAAAAGATGATTGTCATTACCGTAATGCAATATTTTACTGTGTTACACTAAATAATACAAATAATGCCAATTAAGTACATTTCTCCCTCACATTTTTATTAGCACAATGCATAAAGATGTTTTATGTATTTTAGTCATTTTAATTATTCAAAAAATGATTGCTGTAGTAAGTTTTACTGTATTATAGTAAAAATAATACAGTGATACAAATAATGTCAATTAAGCACATTTCTCCCTCACATTTCTATATAATTATCTCAATGCATCCAGGTGTTTTAATTATTTTTCATTGTAATTCTAATTTTTCCAAAAGATGATTGTCATTACTGTAACAGTTCTACTGCATTGCAGTAAAAATAATACAAATAATGATGCAAATAATTTCAGTTAAGCACATTTCTCCTTCATGTTTTAATTATTGTAATGCATCCAGATATTTTACTTAGATCTTTTTTTAGTAATTCTGTTTATTCCAGAAGATGATTGTCTTTATTGTAAAGCAATATTTAGTGTATTACAGTAAAATTAATACAAATAATTATACAAATGATGTCAATTAAAGATATTTCTCTCTGACATTTTCATTGTAATCCAAGGCCTGTGTTCACAAAACATTTTATCCTACCACTAAGAGTTCTCCTAAATAGCAGTAAAAAAGTTTTTAGCTAAGAGTTTTCTCTTAAAACCTATTCACAAAGCTGCTGAGACAAATTTTTATTAAGGATAGAGAGAAGTCTTAAGCTAAGAGTAAGGGCGGGTTTGACCTTGTTGCTATGGATGATGTCAGCATACTCATTAACTATGCACACAGTGATTGGCTGATAGTCTCTGTCTGAGATTTATTCATAGAAATATTGTAGAGCGCAATATTATGTTGCCAAATTCAAATAAAGGTTTAAAAATGAAAAAAAAAAAGTTAATTGCCACATTTAAATAAAGATTTTAAAATGCAGGCTAAGTGTCACTAATTAAACAAATATATGTTCAGCTAATTGTCAGCCTCTTACATGTATGCTTCTCATAGCGGATATGCATATAAACCTCCTTTTAATTAACAGAGTAGAATAATCATGGCTGATAGTAAAACATGCAAACGTAAAAGAAAACCAAACTGGATGCAAGAACAGCTGTTACTTCTTGCCCAACTGGTTAATGAAAACAAAGATAAAATCAAAGGAAAATCTGGAGTAGGGATAACTTTCAAAACCAAAGGTGATATCTTTTTAAAAGCTCATTATCACCAAATGTTTCTAAAATGTTTATGTTCCTTGATTTTAGGATAGTTTGTGGCTTGGTCTTAGTGACTTAGGAGTCCTTTTCACTACTCCCAACATTTCACAGATTTAGGAGCTAGTTTTAGAGCTAAAACGCTTTGTGAAATACTCTTAGAGCAAAAATGTAGGAGTCCTAAATTTAAGACTAACACGCCCACTATTTTAGAAAATTACAAGATTTTCTCCTAAATCGGCGAGTTATGAGTTACTTTTAGCCTTAAGATGTTTTGTGAATACGGGCCCAGATGTTTTACTTGTGTATTTTTAGTAATTTCAGTTATTTAAAAAAAAATGTTGTCTTTATTGCAGTGCAATATTTTTTTTACTGTATTATAGTAAAAATAATACAAACAGTGATACAAATAATGTCAATTAAGCACATTTCTGTCTCACATTTTAATCATCATAATGCATCCAGATGTTTTACATTTTTTATTAGTAATTCTAATTATTCAAAAAAGTATTGTACATTTTGTAATAGTTTTACTGTATTCTAGTAAAAAATATTGTAAATGCAAAAAGTATCAATTAAGCACATTTTAATTAATGCAATGCATCCATATGTTTTGACTGTATTTATTAGTAATTCTAATTATTCAGAAGATGACGGTCATTACTGTAATGCAATCTTCTTCTTTTTTTACTGTATTATAGTAAAAAATAATACAAATAATCATACAAATATAGTAAATTTAGCACATTTCTCTCTCACATTTTAATTATTGCAATCCATCCAGATATTTTACTTATAACTATTCCAAAATATTATTGTTATTATTGTAATGCAATATTTTACTGTATTATAGTAAAAATCCTGCAAATAATACAAATCATAGTACAAACAATGTCAATGAAACACATTTCTTCTTCACATTTTCATTGTCGCAGTGCGTCCAGATGTTCTAATTGTTTTTTTTTTAGTAATTTCAACTATTCCCAAAGATGACTGTCATTACTGTAATGCAATACTTTTACTGAATTGCAGCAAAACAATACAAATAATACAAATGATGGCAAATTTCTCCCTCACATTTTCATTATCGCTATGCAGATATTTTACTCTTTCCAGATATTCCTAAAGATGCAATACTTTTGTTATCATTTAAAGTAATACAGATAATAGTACCATAATATATAAATGTATATTTTTTTTTACAGTAATGACAATTTGGGCTTAATTGTTATTAACATAACATATCAGTGGGGGCATAGTGGTCCTAAAAATGAGCATCATTTTCTTTCCATTTTCTTTATTCTTTTCTTCTATTTGGATTTTTGCTGGAAATATAACCCAAGCTTGAAACCAAAGCCATTAAAAATCACACTTGGCCCATTTTTCTTTCTATCTTTCTGCCAGATGGGGGCGTCTGCAGCTCCCAGACTTCCAGTCAACTTTCGCCACACGTGTCCACATGTGAAGCTTCAGATTTCTCCCACAGTGCATTGTTAATCACAGCTGAAGAACAGTGACATGTCATTGTAATGGAGGATATATAGATCTCATTGACCCGTCGACTTCAGTCCTGTCCCCCTGAGACCCAGCACAAGTGGCCTTCAGCCCATCATTTCACAATGAAGAGAGCAGGAGAGAGCATGTGAGGGTTGAAACTGGCCCATATGCAATTTGGCCAGCAGCTCCTGTAATAAAATGACAGCTGAAATGATGTAGGTTCACCACTGATTTGCACATATTAGAAGATGACGCTATGATTAAAAAGCGTGTCAATCAAATCCGTCCTCCTAATAATCCATAAACACGGCGATATGTTTGTGCAAACCGATCCGTTACTTTTACCCCGAAGAAATCAAATTTCGAAAGGATGCTCTTGAGAGATTGATTTGATTTTACTCCCTTTTGTGTGTCTTGAAATACAAAGCATGATGGGAAATGTGCTCAGGGTTCAAGAACTCCGGGCGTCTCAAAGAAATAAAGAATAGGAAGTGCATTACCATGGAAACGACATGGGTGTCTGTCATTGGGGAAGGGATGAGTGCGGATACATGTCGCTCACAGCTGTTGTCTCAGTCATCCATTAGAAAGCCAAACACATTTCATTCCACATTTCAGTGGTGAACGATCACTGGAAATCTGTGTCACTTCAAACCGCTTTGAGATTATTTGTTTTCAGCTTTGATTTAGAATAAAACGCATCAACACGAAACACTGCACATTTTGTTTTTATCATCGATTTATGAGGATATTTGATGTGGTTAAGTGTACTAAAATGTTCATTTGAGCCATTCACTAAATAAAGTATGTTTTGTATAGCGGGTAAACAATCAATAATTCTCATTCTCATAGATCATTTTATTTCATATTTAACATGTAGCAACTAGAACGTTCTGACGGATTGAAATTATATGTATTAAGAATATACAAAATTGTCTTGTTGAAAAACAGTGTTGTGAAAGGTTTCAAGGCAAACACAAATATGAATGTGTTTTTGCTTAGCACAGTTTTAAAGGTTTTTGTCCATATAAATCTATTAAAGTGTCACATAATGTGCTATATTTTCTCACGGATGCTAAATATTAAGTTTATAGGAACACAATTGATCATGTTCTCATGTCATCTGACTGAAGAATGAAAACATGTTATGGTTTGCCAATAGAAATCATGTAACATGCTACAGATATTGGGAAAGAAATAATGAACTTCTGAATGAAATTGACAGATTTCCACACAAATGAAAGGCCAGTCATTCAATTTCTAAAACACCCTCTTTTCCTTGTATATTTTTAAATATGCATATTGTATATTCTTTCATGGTGCATAGTGCTATTCCTTGCTATTTTACAATATTTAAACCTGTTTTGCAAATCTTATTGCATTTTACCCAAAAAATCAGTGCAAAAATAACTTTTGTGTGGGCTTATTAAAAAATAACACATTAGCTGTTCTTTGGATGTTATTTTTATTGTTTTATTTTATTTCTTTCTTTATTTATTTAAAATGAATAAATGCATGACTTGTGATTTTACCACAACTATCTTATTATATTTTATCTTATTAGCATCATATTATAGTATTTGTGTAGTATTACCACAAAGCTATTGTTATTGCTATCAAAAATAGTTTGCATAAAAATAAATAAATAAACATATACATAAACATATACATACATAAATATTAGATTAGAACACACACACCAAAAAAAAAAAGCATTAAAAAATTTAAATGTTGTCTTGATTGGTACTTAATGAAATAAGTTTATATTAAAGTAATGAAATGACTAAAATTAAAATAAATAATAAATAAATAAATAGATTGTTTTTTGACTAATTGATTTTTAAAATTTATTTAATAAAACTAAAACTAATTTAAATGACAAAATCACAACAAAATTAAAGCTCAATAGAAATATATATTATATATATATATATATATTATAATAAAAATGAAAAAAAACCCATAAAAATACTAAAACTTACACGAAAATTAGAAATAATGTCTTGGCACTTAATGAAATCTATAAGTTGAATTTTAAGAACTAAAATGACAAACTAGAACAGAAGTAAAGATAAATTAATTAAAGATATAGAAATATTTATAAAAAAACTAAAAAATGTAAAATAAAAGCAAATTTAAAATAATAAATAGTAGTGTATAAGTAGTACTAAAATTACACGGCCGCATGTTTCAAATTATATGGTAAGGTAACATCATATGTTTAGGCGTTGTATTGTAAAGTATTGAATCGTTATATAATGTATCGCAGGGTAACATGTTGTATTGTACTTTAATATCGTTATCGCTATCAAACTGAATGTAACATATCAGTTACTACATCGTATAATATCATACCGTATGGCAACATGGAGAATCAAAAGGTATTTTATTGTAAGGTAATGCACTGTATCATGTTGTATGGCAGTGGTTCCACAAATTAGCTTCAGAACCTAGAATTGAATTGGACATCAATTGGTGATGCAACCAAACTCGCCTCGTTTGACGAGCTTCTGCGAGTGAAAGATGAATTTGTACCAAAATGCCATTCGATTGGATATGCAACCTTTAAGGTCATATCCTTGCTCTTAAAAACCTGAACTAATTTTATCAGAATTAAAGCATAAAGGCTGCAAGATTGAACCAACTTTTTTCGCCATCGCGCTTATCCATGTGTTGCGATGTAATTGTACATTGACCATACTAAAACTAGACCTACTTTCCGACCTGTTATTGTAGCTGAATTAGTGTTTTTCTAACCGCCAGCCCCCAATCCAGTCTCTTTTTTTCAGTTAAGGGAAGGCAACAGCCAGTTGTCACGTGCTCAGAAGGCAGTTCCTTCATTATGCAGTGGAAACAATAGTATGTTCATGGCTGCACTAATTATTATTCTGAGAATGTACCAATTTGTTTGGTCCAAAGTGACTGTCAGCTCAGGCTCTGAAAGGGGCAGAGTGCCAGCCATTGCAGTCAAGTGAAAGGAGTCCTTTCATTCAGACTAGTGGGACAGGAATGACCCTCTCGCATATGTGGGCAGGAGACGGGCGCCATGCCAGCCTTGATAGTCTGCGACCAACTCACATCCCTCAGCCCATTAAGTCCGAGTCCCATCATGACTTCGTTTAATGTCAAACCGCGGCCGCCTGAATAACGGTCGCTGTTGCTAGGTTTGCCAATCGCGCTGTTCGATGAGGTCCTGAAACCTCCGGCTCTGGAGTTTGGCGTATGTTTATGCGCTCAGTTGAAATATGAATTTGTAGGTAGGAGTGTTGGGGGTTTTGTGTGAATAAGGCCTTGTTGTCGTCTTGGTGACTGTTCAATGGGCTGTAAACTAAACCTGTTGTTGTTCTGTTATTTTCGTCCGTTTTAAAGATAGCTCATGCAAGAACCTCCCATAATGCTGCTCTTCTCATAAGACGTTGGGAATAACATCCGTGTAGGTGTTCATAATTATCCTTCAGGCTTTTATGACAGGTTCTTTTACTGTAGGTTTCATCACTGATGTGCAGATGTTTGCATGGCCGCATTGTGTTCTGATTAACGTTGTGTAGCCTGTAAATTGTGTAAATGTAATATTGTTTCTAGTTGGCAGTGTTGTTATTGTTAACTAAAAGTACAGTTTTAAAGTCATTTTCATTCATTGAAATAAAGCTGAAAGAAAAACATAAATATTAAATGAAACACCTGAAAAAATCTTAACCTTAAAAAATATATAACATTAAAAAACCTTATTTTATTTCAGTTAGTTGCCAATGCAACTTTTCTCATTTTCATTTAAGCTGAAGTTCTAAAATTACTAAAGCTGAAATAAAAAAAATTAAATGAACGCTAAGTAAAAAACAAAAACAAAAAAACGAATAAATATCACAAAGCACATAACAAAATTACCAAAATATAAACTAATATGAAAATGAAAATCGAAAATATTTAAATATAAAAGCTAATTCAAAATATTAAGAAATAAATATTAATAAATACTATAATAGTAAAGAAATAATACTAAAATAACACTTGGCTGACTAACACAGACCTAGTTTATTTATTCTTACTTATATTTGCACCTTAATTTTGATTCCAGTGGTTCAAAAGACATAGCATTTATTGTAAGTTAAGAATTTATTTTAATTTTTTCTGTTTTACCAGTTTTAAAATAAAAGAAGTATTTTGTGTTTTGTGTCATTTGAAGGGATTTTTCCCCCCTTTTTTTGTAATCAGTCTCACAAAATGTAGCTTGATATCTAATGTTGGCTAGCACTGGTTAACAGCTTTAAAATATAAATAATTCTCGTTTATCGGTTATCGGTTATCAATATCAGTTATCGTATCGGTATTGGTTATCAGTATCAGTTATCGTATCGGTATTGGTTATCAGTATCGGTTATCGTATCAGTATTGGTTATCAGTATCGGTTATCGTATCGGTATTCATTATCGGTTATAGGTTATTGGTCATCGGTTATCGATATCTGCCAAAATTTTCATATCGGAGCATTCCTGTTTTGAACATTAAAAATCAGATACTTCCAACTCTAATTTCTAATTGGATTATGCACATTACACACACACACACACACACACACACACACACACACACACAAAAACCTCTACAAATTATTGCTATGAACTAAATTGCAGGATTTCTCGAAAATTATAAATGATATAATTGTAGATGAAATGTCCATTAGCGTTGTACTAATGAAACCCCCTCTAAAATCCCATGAAATTGCTTAAGTGCAGTTTTCTTTCTGTGTTGACGTATTTCCTGTTGAAACAAGAAGTTTGGGCAGGGCATATCAAACAGCCAGCAGGCTATGCTAGGATTTACTGGTTAGGTGGTATTAGGAACAGGAATATTCTCAATCTAGAGAGCATTTGATTGCACAAGAATCTGTTTAGTTCAGGATGAGTTCATTTTGTCAACATTCAAAAAAAGTCTACGTGTTTTTCATAGTCATTTCTTTGGGACACGTCCCACTCAGCTGTTTCCTCAGTCGGGATGTATTTTAGACAATATACATTGGGTTCTGGTGGTCATAGTGACATAGAACTATGATACTTGGCTGAAAACAGAGGCCCGTTTGTTGCTCTGCCCTGCTCGCAAGACAAACATTTCTCCAATGAGGCCGTAGAGGGCAGTGTGCAGCAGCTCAGATAATCATCTGAAACACTACTGTGACCTATGACACAGTTCAGCTCTCATTAATATTCATAGAGGGTCCCTTTGAGAGGACCCGGTCTTTGAGTTCTCACTGGCAGACATTGTTAGCTTTGGTTTGAGGAAAGTGTTGTGGCGGTGAAGCAACTTGAGCTCAAGCCATTCCTGAGAGCAGACTCATGATGACATAATCACACATTAATCCCACCCACTATTAATAGTCTGTGACAACGGCTGTGATTCAATCAGTGACCCTCAAAAGGTTCAACGGTTCAGAATAACCGGCTAGTTTGTGAGTGGTCTCAGGATGAGAAGATGACATGATTTTTTGTGAATACACGACAGCTTATTTGCTGTTGCGCTTCTTTTTATACTCATAAAAATAGAGAGAGAACTTTGAGTGAATATTGTTTGGACTACGTTGAAGGAAATTTTCGGGGGAAAATTTTTGATTGATTGATTGATTATTTAGAAGTGCAGAAAAATACAATTTATACATATAACGATTTGAATAAAAAAAATGAAAAGAAAAATGGAAAAAAATAAAAACAAAATTGAAAAAAAAAAGAAAAAGAAGTGACTTTTTATTAACAGTGATTAAGATTTTACACAACATGTCATTTTTGGATTAATTAATCTGATTTTTAAAAAAAATTTTTTTAATGTTATAAGCATTTTTAAAAACCAGCCAACATGAATACAAAGAATATATTTCTAAGAACTTGGTGTCTAAAACGGCATTAAAAAAATATGGACATCTAATGCCATTAATTAAATCTTCTCACATAAAGCACAATGTGTTGTTACCCATATATGTCAGCTACTTCTGATTTAATTAATGGAAATTGATACTAAACTTGTTTAACCATAAATTGATTGGTCTAGAATATAATGTTATGAAATATAAAAAAAACATTACAGGAGCATAATTTTCTACAGGGGCATTTTTTCTTGAATACTTGAAAAATCTGGGCATTTTTTATCACTTTCACAGCAATGATTGTTTTGAGCCCTGATTCATTTTCGGACCAAGCCACATCTAGAGATCAGAAATTCATAGAGACTGGGGTTTGAGTCAGAAAACGACCAGAATACATTAGGAAACACCTAGAAATAGCCTCACAACCACTCACAATATCCGAAAATCATGGTGGCAAGTTAAGCCGTCCAAACACCACTAACTTTTTCCTTTAAAAAAACTAAAAGTATAGTTGGCAAATGTTTAAGGGACTCATATAGAACACTGTCAGTGAATCTCCCGCTCAGTTGTGAGTAACTGCTGTCATGTGGGTACGGTTGTAAGGTCAGTGATTTGGCACTAGAGCACATCCCCTGATTCACTGTTTCCAGTAAGTTCCACTTGTCTCCTTCCCATCAACACGTCCAATTCAGCTTATAGTGACCTCCCTGCCATCAGTGGCGAAAAAAAGCAAAAACATGTCAGAAGCCTCAAGCTGAGAAGAGTTGTTAGCGAGCGACTGGCCCGAATGCCCCGTCATCCTTCACGTTCCTCATCATACGCTCGGCAGATCCAGAGCATTCCTGACCGCTGAGGTTTTGAGCGGATCCGCTGGTCGCTGGTGAAGCGGGGCTTTTGTTCAACACCCGGCGGGCGTGAGTCAGAGGCAGACAGAGGGACCTTTTACGGCGTCCCCTCGTGATGTCTTCCGCCAAAGGGGAGGAGAGTTACCACTGCATTGATATCAGAGCACAAAAGTCTTACTTCATCAACCAGACTCGACTCACAGTCTTGAGTTACACTGGGTCAACTGAGACTCTGTGCTGCAGGTGGACTGACATATTGCTGGTAGAACTGCGGTATTTACTGTAGAACTTAAGTTCACGATTGCGTTCACACATCAATATGGTGTCAGTCCTGTTTGGAGCACTATAAATGTACATATTTTGTTAAGAAAGATAACTGTGTTGTATAACTTGAAATTTGAGTATGAATCCCGTTGTGAAAAAGAACACTTTAGCATGCTTTAAAAAAAGAGTACTGAAATAATGTACTGTAAAATAATATATACAGATTGTAATGTTTTCAGAAACTTAGCTGCATGTTAATTGCAATTAAATGAACATGTGTTCAAGTTTACATTATTATAGTTATTATAGAAAAAATTAAGTACAATCAGCAGCATTAGAGTGTTTTTGATGAACTTAAGTAGGACTAAAGTACATTTTTTATGTAATTTCATGACTATTGTTTTTGAAATGTGTTCAAATTGTACTGCTGCATTTATGGTAAACTGAAATTACTCTTTAATGCCATTTCTATTTAAATTTGTATGTCATGTATTATTATTATTATTATTATGTAATTACACATGTGTAATAATATTAACTTTAAATGTAATATCAGTTAACACTACAGTTATATTATAACCACATACACTTGCTTTAGTACGTTAGTCAACACATCAAAATAATTGTACTTCTTTAAAGCATGGCAAAATATTAATAAATCATTGATTTAAAATGTACTTTGCAGTAAAACTTTTAATTTGACATTATTACAAAATGCAGTTTTTAAAAGTGCGTTAAGAAACAGTCATGAAATGTCTCTCAAAGTCACTTATGTGGCCTTTTATTTCATTAATATTGCATTGTATCATGTTGTATGGCAGTGGTTCCGCAAATTAGCTTCAGAACCTAGAATTTAATTGGACATCAATTGGTGATGCAACCAAACTCGCCTCGTTTGACGAGTTTCTGCATGTGAAAGATGAATTTGTACCAAAATGCCAATATTGTACCAAAATACCAATATTGTCTGCAAGTACAGTTTAAAAAAAAAAAAAAAAAACTTACTTTTGAGATTTGAGTACACTGCAAGTTCACATTCAAAGTGAAATGTGTGCATTTTGATAGAATAATTGCAAAATCACTCCGAGTTTTCCATTGTTTGGACAAACAGCTTCTCTAAATTACTCAAGTCATTATGTTGGGCGAGTCAGGCCACTCTGATGGAAAATCTGTTTGGTTCACCTAGTTGTATATGCATCACTATAGTGTTATATTACCTAATATCAAAGTTGCCAAGTCTGCAGTTTTACCATGGAATTAGGCTACTTTTACACTGTTGCTGCAGATTGTATTTGAATGAACTCCCTGGAATGCTATTTTTGATAGAGGGGACCCCCGACTCATGGGGAAAACCATGATTGGGCTAGTTTTGGGATAGTTTTGATTAGGAATGTGGCTGGTTTTGTTTTGCAGACTTGGCAACCCTGCCTAGTACATACCTTACTCATAGTCACTCTGGGAACAGCCATCATTCAGGGCTATTGTGAGGACAGTAAAAGGCATTGAATTGGATTACCTGTCCAAACAGTCAGTAATTGTTCCTGTACACACAACACAATTAAATTTCATTTTGATATTTTTGAGTGGGCATAAAGTAAAAAAATGTCAGGGTGAAACAACTGTCCATATATCATAATGAAGACAAAAGCCTCATTAAAAGAATAACAGTTTTGAAAAGAAAACATTGTTATATATGATAGTTTTGCTATTATCTTTTATTCTTACTATTTCTTTTGGGGAAAAAATATCAAAGTCATGTGGTGCGACCAACATGTAAAAAACAAACAAATGTAAAACAGGAAATAATAATATTATAGAGGAATCCTGAAGACCCTTAAGACTGTGTGTTCATGTCAGTAAGTTTATTAAAATATCAGATTATTTTAAAAAGCAAAAATGTCATGAGGTGCAACTCCCCAAAAATCTAAAGCTATTTATGAACTGATAATCCATAATATTTGTAAATATAATAAATAAATAAATAAATAAATCCTTTCTACCTTTAAAATATATTTTAAAATCTTTTTGAAAATAATGATTAATTCACATGTATTCAAAGTGTACAATGCTATTACTTTTTTTTTTAGAGTCAATAAAATTAAACAATTTTAACACTACAAACCAACATAATTAAAAAAAAAAAAAAATCGGAACATGTTTTAAAGTAGATTTTTAAAAGATTTTTTTTTCCTTTACTTTATACTGGACACTCTTTTACATCATTGACCCAAATAAGTCAAACTGTCAAAGTAAAATGGGTTGTGAATGTCGTTTCATGTTGGCATTAATGAATTGAAGTAAACTGTTGTTGTTTATAACATGACTTCACCTTGTACAAACCTGGATTGATCACGGCTGAACCGTTCAGCCATTTTTTTTGCGCAAAAGGCCAATTTTGAAAATGGCAACACAAGTGCTTAAAACACTGATGCCTTTATTGTTCGCAATCTCCTTTTTGATTTGATGGCCGAGCTTAAATGTTATTGTGCCTCATTTGGGGATGCATTTAAATGCAAGAAATATCCAGGCAAAATGTTGACTTATTAGCATGCCGCTAAATCTATGTGTGCTCTACTGTCAGCTTCTATCAGAGCAACCACACAATGGCTACAGAGAGGAGCATCTGTCGGCAACACGGGCCACGCGAGTGTAATTTCACCAGTGGGCCGCTTTTGTGTGCGTGGATGAAGCCGCTGCCGTGGCGAGAGGGAGAGAGAGAGTACCGTGTCGGCAGGTGCATGCCACCAAATTACCGCCTGCAATTTGCATTTCCCTTCGCTAAGAAGCATGCCATTATCATATCAAAGGGAACTCACAGCAACGTCTAGTTTGGAGAGATGTGGCACTGCTTCAATTTGAGCAATTAATGCAGGATGAAGACACTTGTCATGCGTCCCAGAGTCCCGCTGCATCCATCTGCATTGTTCCCGGCTGTGGAAGACGAGGCATTCTCCGAGGATACGCGCGCACTCACACACCCTCGTGCACACGGTGTAGTCTTTTACTCAACCAGGCATCAGAAACAAATGCATTTGCATGATCTTTACCCAGACCCCTCTTCTCCACTCCGAAGCCTTGATATCTTTATATGCGAGCGTCTTCCGATGGTCTTTATTTTGTGAATAATGAGGCCGTTGAGTATCGCATTAATGGCCTTGCGTGGTCTAAAACATCACTAAGTGCATTCAGCATTGTATGAGCCTAATGAAGATATATTAGGACTAGTTCCTCTTTGATGCGTCGGGGCTGACATGCACATGTTGTCATCGGGCATTTCCAACATCCGTCACCAAACGGCGACTGGCCTTCGTTTGTTTTGCCACCGACTCTGACGCGCCACGCAATTTATTTGCCGTTAAATTCCAAGTACGCCTCAAACAGGCCTATTATCGCACACCTCCTACCGTTAAGACACAGTCCGTCAGTCCGTCATTTAGCTTTTGAGGAAAATCTTTTTTTCCCCGCGTCCTCCTCCCAGCTCTCAGCGAATTGTTCTGAAGCACTCTACATTTTCTTTGGGGTCTAGCACTTACAAGATGGTATTAGTCACAGCTGTTCACTGTGATTTCCATTCCTTCTCTGGTGCAGGAGGGCTTGCCAAGTGTCTTCGAGAGCCTCTTCCCATTCATCCGAGCCTCCTGTCGGATCGCTGCCTTATTTCTATGACAGTCAGCTGTTCCTAACCAGCACTAAATTGAATTTGATGGAGCCGCTTTTTTTTGGATTCCCTTCCAAAGCTGCCTGAACGGGATAATAATTCTTGATAATGCATCAAACCGGGATGTGGCATATTAAGAACAGGCGTGCGATGGTGATTAAGGGTTACTGAGGCAGAAAGAATTGTGGGAAATCCAACAGGAGCTAATATTTGCAGTCTAACAAATGTATTTCGGGTTTTATGATGTCACAACAAATATATCTCAAGCTAATAGACCATCTCTACTCCCTTTCGCTTGGTCATCTTCCGCCATCAGAAGGCGACGGGATTGGCCCTAAACAAGATGTAAGATGACTGGAAGAGACGTTTATTTGTCGCTCCGTGGGTCTCCGTGATTGCTTGTCACAAATGGCATTTTCTGAACTTAACCACGCGGGGAGCCCCCCAACTTTTCCATACGATTCCCGTCTTCCCCCTGGTCTTATCTTCCTTGCTGACGCTCTCCTTCCTTCTTTTCCTGTGGGTTCACAACGATCCTTGATGTTTGTGACAGGCCACGATAGGTGGAAACCCTTATCGCCGCGGGGTTCGGAGGCCTCGCTAGAATTGAAAATTACAAATGAAATCCGTGGGGTTTAAATTCATCAGCTATTATGCCAGATGACCTTTGGCAGCTGCTGATAAAATGAGCAGATGTTAGCTGTGATCCAATTTTCGACACTATCCCTCCTTTGACTTATTCCTGATCCAGACAACCCGACTCACAGGACATTGAAAATGATAGGGTTTCAAGAGCACGCCATTGTGTTGCAGATTAAGATTTTTTCTTCCTATTTGCTGGGCTTGGCCTTGTGCTACGCCCGTCTGGTATTCCGCCATTGTCCAATCAGTTTCAATATCTGCTCCGGAGGACATGTAAGTCTCCCTCCTCAGATAAACACTTACGGGGGGAAGGTTGGACTTAATAGTTTCGCCTCAGAGGTGATGGTGGTCACTGTGTAGCGAGATCGACTGGCATATGTTCGCTTAATCTGACAGTCTTATGGCATGTGGAAGTCTCTTCTCCTCTGAATCTGGGATGTTCTTTCTCCTTTCAACATGTCATCTCTCAGCTATTAATTTTTCACGGGTTTGACGGAAACCGTGTTACTAGGATGTATCGCAAATAAATCCCAGTTACAGAAGAATGACTTTACTATTTAGATAGAGTAGAAAGAATACAGCATGAAAAAAAAAAAACATAATAGAGCACAGCAGAATAGAACATAATAGAATATGCCACGACAGACTAGTGGAACTGAATAGAATAATACACTCAAAATATCAGATCAGCATAGAACAGATTAATTCATAGTAGAAAGTTATAAAATAATACATAGCAGAATAGAATAAAGCACAGCAAGAAATATCAGAAATAACGAATAGAACAGAAGCAGTATAGAATAAAATAAACAAAGCATAGTAGAATAGCATAAAACAGCAGAACAGAATAATGCACTGCAGAAAATAAAGCACAGAATAGAACAGAACAGAATAACATAAAGCACAACAGAATAAAATAGAGTGTAAGAGACTAGAGTGGAATTGAATAGAATAATACGCTAAAGAATATAATAGATCAGCGCAGAACAGATTAATGCACAGTAGAATGTTATAAAATAATGCACAGCAAAACAGAACACAATAGAATGGAAATTAGCCCAGAAGAACAAAATAGAATTAAGTACTATTAAATTAGAATGGAATATAGAAATATCAAACAGAACAGAAGCAGTATAGAATAAAATGAACAGAGCATAATAGAATAGAATAAAACATAGCAGAACAGAATAATGCACAGCAGAATAAACTAGACTGTAAGAGACTAGAGTGGAATTGAATAGAATAATACACTAAGGGATATAATAGATCAGCGTAGAACAGGTTAATGCACAGTAGAAAGCTATAAAATAATGCATAGCAGGATAGAATAAAGCACAGAAAATATAACACAATAGAATCGAACTAGCCCAGATGAACAACACAGATTGAAGTGCTATAAAAGTAGAATGGAATATAAACATATTGAACAGAACAGAAGCAGTATAAGATAAAAAAAAGGGCAGAGTAGAATAGCATAAAACACAACAGAACAGGATAATTCACTGCAGAAAATAAAGCTCGGAATAGAACATAACAATAAAATAAAACACAACAGAATAAAAATAGTAGAGTGGAACTGAATAAAATAATAAGAATGTAATAGATCACAATAGGATTAAATAATGCATAGTGGTCTAAAATAAAGCACAACAAAATAGAACACAATAGAACAGAAATTAGCCCAGAAAATAAATAGAAGTAGAATAGAATATAGAAGTATCCAAGGAGAATAGAATAAACACAGCTGTATATAATAGAATAATGTTGTTCAGAAGAAAATAAAGCACAACAGAATAGAACAGAGTGCAACAGACTAGAGTATGACTGAATAGAATATTAAACAGAAAAATATAATGGTTAACATCAGAATAATATAGAATAACGCATGGTGGAAAATTATTCAATTAAGGACATAAAAATAGAACACAATATAATAGAAATCAGTCCATAAGAACAAAACAGAATAAAGTATTATATTAGAACAAAATGTAGAAGCATCAAAAGACAACTGAACTGAAGTACAGCAGTACAGAAAAGAATAAAAAAAAACATCAGCAAAGAATAGAATAGAATAGAATAGAACAGAACACATCATGGTAGACTAGAATAAATCATTGCAGAATAAAATAGATTGAACGTAGCAAAATAAATCATAATAGAAATATGCATAAAAAGAAATTAATACAAGAAAGTACAATAAAGCATGATGAAATAGAAAATTAAACAATGCAATAGACTATAATGTTATGCTGCAACTGTATATAGTTGACCTTGCTTGTATTTATAGTAAGAGTAAATTTTGACAATAGAAATTGAAAATAAAATTAAATTGTTTTTTAAAGTTTTTTGTAGGTGTCGCTATATTGTTGTTATGGACATAATTTAATAGTTTTGTCGTTTTGTCATTATGTTTAATAATACATCAGGGTTTATGTTGTTTCAACAATTACAGCAGTTTTACAGGTTCTGATGACTATATTCATTTATCATATCCTGAATTGCAGTCAGAAGAGACCTGTGTCATTTGCCCTATAGCCTACATATCCATTATCATTTGTGTGGATAGTGTATAGTGTATTATATACAGTATTTCCTCATCTGGTTATCTGATATTGGGATGGTTAATACCTCTATCCATGCCGTTACCTTCCCTGAAATCCGTGATAAAAAGCCTCCATCCTTTCAGGACAGATAGAGTAGCCGTCAGCAGGTCAGGTTTGACCTCAAGAGTAAACACAGATCCATGAGAGACAGTCCCAGGACGACACTGTGTGATGTGATTAAATGTGTCATGTGTAATTGTAGCACGGTGAGAAGCACTCGCAGGAAAGGTGCAGATGGGATTTGGAAGAAGGACAATGACAGGTCCCTGTAGGGCCCGCAGGGGTTTGGCAGTGGATCTTCCACACACACACACACACACATACACACAGATCTGTGTCACAAAACCAGAGGAGACACTCAGTTACAAGAGCTTGTCACGCAAAATATGTTTGGTAACAAGCAAATGGACTGGAATAGTTTTTGCGTGTCATTCTGATGTGAGCCTTGTACAGTTTTGGAGGACACTTTAACATTTGATTTTTGCAACCCAGACTCATTGGAAATACGTGCCTCCACATACATTTCTGCAACACCGTAATAATTTACCTTACTGCACGTTTCGCGGCAGTTTCAAAGTGAAATGTCCAGAGAGAGGCGCTAAAACACACGTTTAATACGTGACCGTGGCACGTTTTTATTTCGTTGGTACAGGCACGTATTGCAGCGTTTTTATTATGCTGCTTGAGGTATAATATCTGGTGAGTGTCACTAAAGGTTAATGCTCTATGATGTTGGAAATATCCCCTACACCAAATCCAAACCTAAAACTACCCGATAGTGTTAATAAATGCAAAAGTAATATAAAAACGTTCGGTTTTAACTTCCTTATGAGGATTTGAGCTGTTTTCTTGATCCGTAGTTTCACAGAGTTCATACCGGAGCTCTTCATCCCTCAAGTGCAACGGCGTATCTCGTGAGCTACCAAAAAAACCCTACTGGATTAGAAAACTCATGCATATTAAGCTGTAAATGTGACGACAATGTTCAAAAGTATCACTTTTCAAATCGTGCAGGATGTTAAAATTGTTTTGAATTCATAACATAATATTCTGCAAGTAATTGTGAGAAAATTAAGCTTTATTAATCAAAACTCTGTACCTGTAAATCATACTTTGTGTGAAAAGGAATAAAAGTTGTCAGAGTTTTACTGCCTCTAGTGTTCATTTCAACTGGAACCTGCAGTGAATCGTACATATAGGTACGTTTTTTCAGTTTTGCAGAAATGTATGTATGGGCATGTATTTCCAATGAGCCTACGTTGGATTTTTGAAATACGCAATCTTTTCGGGAATGTTTGTGAGTTGTTTTCGCCGCGGCACATCTCCCGACGCGCACCTGTCACAGGTGCTGCTCATTAATCAGTTATTATGCTGGTTATTCGGTGGCTGACAAGTTGCAATTTCCCCGATTTTCGGACGTTTGTCAGGTGGGAATTACGGCGAGGCGCACGTGACAAAACACATCGCCTCCCCAATCCCGAACCCCCCCTTGCCATGCCTCTTGGCTTCTCCCGCTATCTCCTCTCTCTCCCTCTCCAGTTTTTCCACAAACAATATCTGGGACTCAGAAGTAATAAGGCGGAATGTATA
>JAFVLL020042283.1:0-21849 GCA_021397915.2 Tor tambroides | reverse complement strand
ATTATTGCACAAATCTTAACAACCTCACTAATGTAGTGCTGTTCCAGCAAACATGTGATTGTGTCCGCCGAATATTTTTTTCTGTTATTCGGATAAATTCGTAATTCGTTTTGAAGCCATTATCCGTGCCTTTCCGAATAAGGTATTCGGCTTCGGGCACATATGTACTTAATAAAAATACCCTGCAATTGTACCTTTAGTATACTAAACTGGTATACTTAAAGTCTGCTAAATTGGAACAACTAATTGTGTACTTAATGCATTTTATTTGTGCGAAAATAGTGCTGAAGTTCAACTAAAATATACTTAAGTATATTTGATTGTGCTAAAGTGGAACTATTGCAAGTGTACTTCAGATGCACTTAAAATATCTTGAATTCAAAGACCGATATTATTCGACATTGTGCATAATTAGTACTCCAAATAAAGTTTAATTGTAATTTTTATATCAGTAAGTCTTGAGCAATATGTCAGTAAATATGTTAATAGATTTTAACTATACTTAGTATGAAATAAAAGTATTTTAAACTTTTTATTTTTTACTAGGGTATTTAATGTCCAGTTATTTATTTTTATATATTATTTTTTACATATATTTATTTTATATATTTTATACATACATTAACTTACATTATATATTTAAGAAATTAGCTGTGAAATAAGTTGGATAATGTACAGTCATTGCAAAATAAACCCCAATTTTGAAGTAATGGAGTCTTGAAAGGGGTTTATTTTGCATTAATGTACATTATCCCATTTAACAATTATTTATATAAAATAATAATAATTATAATAATTCATTTATACATGTTTAAATTTTATTTATAATAAAAATGTAAATATATACATAAATACATTTATTATGTAAGAAGAAAGAGACTGAGGAGTGATTTGAGAGATCAATGTTCAACTTAGTTTTGTATGCAAATATAATTTAATTTTTAAATGAAAATCTGCTAAATAAATAAATGTTTCATTCATTATGTGGGAACAAAAAGTGGAGTGATTTGAGAGATCAATGATTAATTATATAGTTTAAGTAGTGATTATATGCAAATATTTGATTGCAGAATGTTGTGACCAATCAGAATCAAGTATTCCAGAAAGCATTGCAATCAAAAGGAAAATGAAAGCAGACAAAAGAAAAGAATCATACACAGTTTGTGAAAAGACAGGGGCTTCATCGTTGACATTGGCCATGCGGATTCGGATGGAGGCTGTGCCTGTGCGAGGGGGTGTTCCCTTGTCCACGGCCACCACCGTACACTCGTACATGTGGTTGGGTCTCTCATAGTCCAGCCTCTGACTGGGGCTCACCACTCCCTGAGATGAGATGTCAAAGTCCACACTCTGGATGAAGTAGGACAGTTCTGCATTAAGGCTTGTATCACAGTCCCGTGCCAGAACTAGAAAGAGGGAAAGGGACGAAAGAGCCGTGTTAAACATCAGGTCACGTTGACTAAAGGCAACAGCTAGCAATAACACAGCAGTAAATTGTGGCGAAGGCAACCTTGGCGGAGATCTGCTCTGGGTCAGGCACTGAAAACAAATGTCAGTTCTTAATCATCTCTATGCTTTTCTCAGACAGCTGTGTTCTCATTAGGCCTGGAAAGTTCTGATATGGGGGTATTCACTATCAATTACAAGCTTTAATGTCATTGTGACCAATGCTTGTGTGGTTTTAAGGATGGATTTGTGTGTGTGTGTGTGTGTGTGTGTGTGTGTGTGTGTGTGTGTGTGTGTGTGTTTGTGTAACACTGTGTCCTAACCATTCTTGCAAGTTTCCAGTGTCAAGTAATTTGAAATGACAAATTCAGCCAGAAGATACTTAATGTTTAATTACATCAAAAGAAGAAAAATAAGACATCACATTGTGCATTAAAAAAATCTTTTTTAGGGGGTCTTTTCATATCGATTATTTGATATGATATCAATACTGATTGATTGATTGATTGATTGACTGATTGATACAATACACAGTATATACATATTAAAGTTAAAATATAATGACAAATAAAATATAACTAAACAACTAAAATATAATAATAAAAATAATAATTACAACAATTTGACACACAACCAAAGGGTAGAAGATTTTTTTCATGTTTTTTAATCAAAAGCTTGTTATGCTCAGCAAGGTTGGATTTATTTGATCGAAAACATACTGTGAAATATTATTACAATAAAAAAAACTGTTTTCAATGTCAATATTTTTCAAATAAATATGTAATGTAATCAACAGGAATTATAATATTTTAAAATAGATTAATAGTTCCTTTACATTTTAATAATATTTCACAATATTACAGTTTTTACTACATCTTTGATCAAATAAATGCAGCACAGGTAAGAGAATTTGTTCAAAAACATAAAAAAAAACTTAACTACTACATAAACTTTAAACTCTTTTTAACGTTTTAACTCTAAAATAATATATAGATACAAAACTCAGAAAACTCTCAATATCATATATTGAAAGATTTCAGAGTTTTGTCATACTTATGCAGTGAGAACACAGTATAACACTGAAAAGCATCTTGTTTGAAGTTGTTGGATTTCTTGTGCTAAGTGCTTTTTAAATTACGTACGGTGTCATAGTAATAGAGCCAATATTAATTAAAACTATGTAGCAGAGGCCAATTCTATATTTGATCAATTTAAGTGCCCATCTGTCAGTGGCACAGCGAAAAGCTGCTGTTGACTGAAGCAGATCAAAAGTAAAAGTGGAGGAAGGCTTTGCTGTCATTAGGCCCACAGCCAAAGTCAGGGTCCTGTATCATTATACTGCAGGCAAGCTGTCATCACACCCAGCCAGCCAGCACACTCATTTACTACAGCCACATGACGGCCCTCTAATCTCCAAGGCAAATAGCTAGCGCCCGCAGATGTAGCGACGTTCAGCAGAAACCCTCTTTCTCTGGCGGTTAAACTGAGGACTTGTTGCGGCTGTAGGAAGCAGGCGGGTAAGGGTGGGTGTCAGCGCCACGCACGCGTATAAACAAGTTTCGGAGCGGCCGTGATCGCATGTGAAGTCATACAGCCAGGATTCAAACAGAAGGTTCATTAAAAATACAAGCCCTAATACACCGTCTCTTAGGGCTACCTATTACCATATTTAATGCATGTGAACGAGAGACCAGGGCTAAATTAAACATACCAGTTAGGCGGCTTGGGAGAGAGAGGGAGAGAGAGAGAGAGAGAGAGAGAGAAAGGCTGGTAGGAAGGTGGGCTAAGGTTGGGCGAGTTTTAAGTGCGTTGCTTCGCCGTGCGCTAAATCCTCTCCGAGAAGTTTTCCGTGCGATAATTGGAGCGCGTTCTGCACTTCTCTTCCTGCTAGGCCCTATTAAAAGCCGGCACCCAATTTACAGTCTAATCCCGTTTTAAGGTAAACAACAATAATAATCTTCTCTCCCTTCTGCCAGGCTTCGCACAGTCGACGATTGCGCCGTGTTTTTCTTTTTTTTCCCGCTCACAACAGAACACATTTGATAAGCAAATAACAGCCCCAGCTGGTGTTTGTGTGAACCTGCTGCTTTTACTTGTTGTGAGCGAGAGAAAGAGAGCGAGGGAGACGAAACGAGAAGAGAAAGAAGACACAGAGACAGAAAAAGAAAGTTGTTTTGCATACCGCACTAAAACAGAGAGCCAACTGGAATCAGAGGCAGGAACCATTCTGTTTGCATACGGCGAACAGTGCGTTTTCATTGGGTGCAGCGATATGTAAACATAATTGAATTGCATAAATGCAGTTGGCATTCTAAATTTGTGCATCTGCCTCACAAAGCATGCGGTCTGCCAGCTCTGATTCGCTTCTGTTCCTTGTTGCTTTGCTTTTCTCTCTTTTCTGCTTCTTTTCATCAGCGTCTTAGGCTTGTGCACAACAAAGTCTAAATGAAGAATAGTTAATCACTAAGAATTCTGCGGAGAAGGTGAGGGGCTCTTTGAAACGGTGAGCCACTGAGCCACTGAGCCCTGGCCGCTGAGCACAAAGCTCATTAGCTTCTGTTCGATAGTAAGATAACTATTAGATTGGAAATTGTTAATACAACTGAATTAGAGATAAAAAGACACATGCATGTATGTACTCACACATACAGTCGAACATATACAGATCATGGCTAGTTTTACTGACCAAGACTTTAGCGCATACATTTTTGTATTTTTTAAATGTTATTTCACATATAATAATGTTGTGGGTTTTCAGTGGTTTTTAAGCATGTTGCTATGTGGTTGCAAGGCTGCCCAGGTAAAAAGAGCCCACCCACATGTCTCTCTGATATTCTGGTCTCTAGATATAGCTCCTTCAGTGGAAGTCTATGAGATTTTTACTAGAAACGCACAACAGGTTGCCATATGTTACCATAATGGTTATTCTTCAATATTAGAGATTTTTGTAATGTTATCAGCATCAGTTAATACTGTATTTATATTAATATTAGATATTCAATAGATGTTAAGATGCTAAGAGTACCTTTGTCATCATAAGACAATTAAAGGTAGTCTTAGGAAAAAAAACTAATTTAAAACAGTAAAATACAATCTTTAGCAAAACTCAAAATGAATAGAAATTTATCAAACTGAATATTGTCATATTTTATGAATATATTCACTCCTAGCGTTTAATTGATTTTAGTTTTTGGGTATTTTTAATTTATACAGAGAAACAGTAAAGCGTATCAGCCCTTTATTGGCTACTGGTCATAACATGAAAATAATTCACAGAATTTTAGATTTGCACACTTTTTTTCTGATCAATGCATCCTTAATTCTTAGTCTGTTTTATATAACCTAGTTGCAAGCAGCACACCTCTCTTTAACAAAATTTGAGGTATCATTCAAGTCTGTAGAAAAAAAAATGGTAATGGGCTGAGTTACTAAAATATAAAGTGAAAGTTCACCCAAAAATTAAAATTCTGTCTAAGCCTAAATTAAATCTGTTCATCATATAAAGCAATCTTATCTCTTCACAAGACCTGAATTAAACTGCTCAATTCAACTTATTGACCTTTTTAGGATCTTCAAAATTTTGGTTACCAGAACTTTTAACAGAAGGACAGAAACTTCTCAGGTTTTATTAAAAATATCTTAATTTGTGTTTTGAAGATTAACCATAGTCTTATGGATTTGGTTGGACATGAAGGTAAGTAAATCATGACAGATTTGGATCTATCCCTTTAATGAGGGTTAGAAGTTTGTTTAAATTCCAAACACTAGCTATGAGCAATACTAATAGTAATGCCTGCCTTAGCAAGCACCACTAATTAGGGCTTATGAATATTTATTTAAAAAAAACTAATGCACTCAAACCTCTTTCTGAAACGCAACACGACATCTCGTTCATGTTTTTTTAAGCCTCTAAAACACCTTCAATTACAGTGATAAGATCGCAGATGGGGCCAGCACAGAGAGATAAACAGGTCCCATCCCATTAATGCTTGTGTTTTAGAGGAGGAGGAAGTCAGGCATGCCTCTTCTTCAGAGCTGTCTTTCTTATCAGAAATGATTATCTGAAGAACATGGAGGGGGTCGCAGTCCCCCACCCGGCCACAGCGGAGATCTCACCTCTATTGCTGTGTCACAGTCTCCGACCTGTGGTTATAGAGCCCATACGTCAGCAAAGACACAAAATGGAGGGTTGATGGTCTGACTAGTTTGACAGAGCTAGTCGGGGGGATGAGAGATTGGAGAGGAGAGGAAGACGGGGGCAGAAAAGCTTCTCTGCCTGGGAGCCACTGAGCTGGCTTTGATTACAATCCATTTACCACCCAGAAAGCGCTGCCATAATGAATTATTTCATAATTACAGGACTGAGTTGAAGAGACACTCGCCCCCGCAGAGCAAGCGGCAACAGCACCTGCCTCAAGAGCGGGACTGCCGGGGGAAAAACACGGACAGAGAGATAGAAAGTGAGACGGACACAGAGACAAATCGAGAAACAGACACTCACCCTGCAGTAAGGAAGTGCCAGTAGGGGTGGTCTCAGGGACGTTGTCTCGACTGTAAATGGAGTGCATAAATTCTGGTGTGCAATCATTCTCATCTGTGATGTGAACTACCACCTGCATTAGTAAGAGAAAGGCACAGAGAAAGGAACATTACTATGTGGACAAGTATGGAAACCTGAATGTTTTTTCCCAAATAAATCTCCTTACAAATACTCAAATAGTTTAATCACTCCATAGCGAATCTTTAAAGGTCTTTAAAGCATCAAAATCACTAGACAATAGTAGTAATAGAGTTCACTGACAGGTGAGTGCAGAAGCATTAGCCATCAATTCAATTTAGTCTACTCTAATTAATTATAGCCTAATTATAAGAACATTAATGAGTAATTAAAAATGCTTTCCACAATGTTGACAGATAAAAAAAACACTAAATATATTTAAAATACAGTCAAACCAAAAATTATTCAGACACCAGATATAATTTTTGATATTTTTTACTAGTGGGTGCAGGACACTATACGTAGTTCATTTATGTAAGTGAAGATAGCAAAATAAAGTAAACTCTGATATATTATACCCAAAAATTCTTCATACAGTGGACTAACAGTAAAACTGATACAAATTTGGGACCAAAAATTATTCAGACACTTTGACCTGACCATGTTTTAAGTGTTTTTTTCTTTAATTGCTAATGTGACCTTTTTATACCACAGACTGAACAAATTCAATAAGAATGAATAACAATAAGAAAGAATAACAATAAGAATGACTTGGTAATTGGTTGACCTAAATTGGTATTATCTAATTGTGTACTTAAATTTAACAGACAGCTGACAGCTATTCAACCTAATTCATAACATACCTTTCTATCAAAGTTATCTGACATTATCAAGATGAATTTTTTTTCATGCAGTTTAACTCTGAGTTCTTGTAATATTTTATTACCATTTTCTAAACTATAGTGAAAAAACGTGATAATGTGAGAAATTTTGAAGGTGTCTGAATAAATTTTGGTTTGACTATATATTATCTGTTTGATTGTGTTAAATATCCTTAATATACTTTAGCAGTATTTTTAAAAAAAAGGATGCTAAAAGGCAGCAGAAGTGAAGACAAGGAGAGTAAAATGGGAGTGACCAGTGAATATAGACGAGAGAGATGAGTTGTGGACACATTTACCACTTGGACGAATTTACGTTTTTCACATGAATTTGCTGCACAGATCTACAGTTTGAAAGTGACTTCTGGGTAAACGGTGCTTCCTGCATTACTACGCTATTTCCAGTGGAATTTCACAGAAATTTCTTTAATGCAAACTCTAAAATAGCTCTTGCCACATAACTTCTTGTGTTGCTGCATTCAAAATGCCAATCAGAACAATACTGAGAGATCTGTACTTAGAGAACAGAAAAAAACAGCTCAGAATGATGTTTAATGTTTATTTATCACACAACCTCTGTGCACATATTCTCCATACTGACCTTCAAGGCAAAGTTTGGCTGCATATTGATTACAAACATGCCAATATTTACATCATTGTGAGAGTAAGTGAGCTACAGACAATTATTATTCATCACCTGACTGATTGGGCTGAAATTTTCTTTCTGTTTTTTTATCTAGTTTGTTCTTAAAATTCAGTAAATTACAGACAATTTAAGAAAAAAATACATATACGAAAAAGTTCTTTGGTCAACCAGCTTCCTGGAAAGACGGCTGACCTCAATATTTGCACAGAAGGTCAAATGTCCCTGTAAAACAGGGACTAAAACCCTGTATGAGCATGGACACATTTAGTGTCCTGAATCACTTGGCTTTCTGGAGGCTTTCGGTTAAGAACGAAAGCATAAGAGAGAGGAATAACATTAAAAGAAGAGGCCGAAGCAGAACAGAACAGCTGCGGCAGAAGCCACTAAATGCAAATGGTTCAACCACCCCACAAACACACACAGAAACCCCAGTCAAACTCAGTGTGTAGACTTTAATGTAGCAGATCTCAGCTGAAGCTCAGATGATAGCTTATGGAAGGGCTGTATCTACATTCAGGCTTCTCTCTGTGCAGCGATTTGTGAGCATTCAGACAGAATACTAGCACAGGATTTGACTTTGACCGAACAGAGGCAGAGGGAAAGCAGGGTACGTGTTCTCAGTGGGAGCGTTAGTCATGGTGAGGGTGAGCCCTGCAGAACTGCTTATCTCAGAGGAACAGCACTGCCAAGAGGGAAAAGTTCCTTACACGTAACACACAAGGCACTGAAGCTGACCATCCAGCTCTGAAACCGTCAGGCCAAAGCCTTAAAACCCATGTAGCTCTGCATTACGGGTTTCTTTTTCTCTTCAGTTGTCCCTCAGGAATCTGCCCAATGGAGGAGAATGTTCTGTGTTTGTTTCATAGCTGCTGGAAGTTGAATACACCAGTAATGAGTCTGATGTCTGCTGCTGGAGGAGAATCACTGCTAATAACAACAACAACAGGGGTCTAAAAGAGATGAAGAGTCTTAATGTAGAGCTTCATCTTTATGAAATCATTTTTCACATGCTAAGAGGACAGACGCTCATTCTTCGCTTCTTTTTTCTTTTCTTCTCTTGTCCCATTTCATCTTTTCTAGTCTATTCTAGTGTCATCTCTTCTCATGACTTGTCCTTTTATTTTGTCTCTTCTGGTCTCATTTTATCTCATTTTCCCTTTTCTATCCCTCTTGTCTCATTTAATGTTTTAGTCACTTCTCTTCTGGTTTTGCCTTGTCTCTTTTCTTCTCACCTTGCCTTGTTTAGTCTCTTGTCTTCTCTAATCTCATTTGGACTCATTTCTTAACTTTTCATCTAATATCATTTTGTCTCTTCTATCCTCATCTCTTATCTTTTCTTCTACTCTCATCTTTTCTAGTCTACTGTAGTCTCATCTCTTCTCATGACCTGTCCTTTTATCTCGTCTCTTCTGGTCTCTTATTGTCTCATTTGTCCTTTTCTAGCCTCTTTTCCTGCTGTCTTATCAACACATTTAGTCTCTTCTTCTCTCACCTCATTTAATTTTCTTGTCTTATCTTGTCTCCTCTCTTTCATGCCTCACCTTGTCTTTTTTCGTCTCTTATTGTCTTATAATTTCTTTACTTTTCATCTTGTTTCATTTCATATTTTCTGGTCTCTTCTGTTTTATTTTGTCTCAACTGATCTCTCTTGTTGCATCTCATCACTATTTCTTTTCTAGTCTCATCTGGATTGTTTGTCTAATCTCTTCTCTGTTCATTTAGTCTTGTCCAGTTTCTGGCCTTGTCTCTTATCTTCTCCTCTTCTCTCATTTTGTTTCGTCTCATCTCTGTTCTAGCCTGTCCTGCTCATGGAGTCGTCTTCACAGATGGTGTAATCATTTGGCAGGGGGTAGTGACTCCGACAATTATCTAAAATGTGCGAGTGTGTGTGTGTGTGTATGTGACTGGTGCTGGCACAGACACAGTTACACATCATTGTGTCTCAGCCAAGTCCATCAAGAGGACTCAATTAATGTGGAGGAACTTCTGCCAAACAAAGAAGATCAACACGGAACAACAACAGTGTGAGCAACACGCACACACAAATGGATACATTTGCGCCTCTAATAACAGCAACAACAACACAATGGGTAAAATACATCAAACATCTGTCATATTTCTTTGCCTTTGTCGCTTCACTTCATCTTACACATAAAGACACATACACCGCTAAGTCTCATAAGTGGTAACAGCCACAGCTGTGGCGTGTTTTATGGCCTCAGCGCCACACACAATCTCTCATTAGTGCTTTTCTGCTGATATGTGTTTGCTTCTGTTTGTGCTTGCGTATGCCTTCATGCATATGTGTGTGTGTGTTATTGTGTGTATCAAAGCATATGCATCTTTCACCTCAGAAAGCACCAGATGTGTCATGATGTGAAGAATGACTGACAGCCACACATACAGCATCTTAATGTCAGGCCTAAGCCAGTTTATCTCATTAAGTATGTGAGAGAAATCAATATATAAGTGGGAAACCAGAACCAACAAAACAACAAGTCAGTTATATTTTGTATGTACTTCTGTACTAACTGTACTTTTGCAGATAAAAATGGTTGAAGACCAAGGGAAGAACCCGTTTAGATAGCTAGGTAAATGTGTGCTTACCTCTGCCATGTTGCTCAGTCCAGTATCTGGTTCGGAAGCTCTGACTTGCAGGTGATGGAGATGTTGTCCACTCTCAAAGTCCACAGTTCGTGTCAGGCCGAGCGCGCCACTCTCCTGGTTTATGCTGAACAGGTTGCTTGGGTTCACCAGCAGCATATAAGACAGAGTCTTCCTCTGGAAAGAGATAGCCTGGACCACCGCCACCCTACAGACACAAAGGAAATAGAATCAGTGCACAGGCCAGCATTTCTTTTATACACTATGTATCCTATTGGAGGATGGAAACTACAGCTCTGTTACAAAACTTTGTGAGTTACCTACTGAGACAGTATTTAATAATATTAAAAAAGGGTTTAAAAAAATAATTAAATATGGACTATTTCACATGATATGTACAATACCATTTAAAATGCTGGGGTTAGTAAGATTTTTTAATGTTTTTGAAAATAATCTCAAAAACAGTTATTTAATATTCTGAAATACTATTATAGTTTAAAATATTATTATAATAAAAATGTCTATTATAATAAATTTTAACATGTAATTTATTCCTGTGATAGCAAAACTGAATTTTCAGCAGCCAGGCTTCATTTTGTCTCATCATGATCCTTCAGAAATCATTCTGATATGCTGATTTGGAGCTCAAAAAACATTTATTATTATTATCAATTTCAAAAACAGCCGTGCTGGTTAATACGTTTGTGGAAACCATGATACTTTTTTTTCAGGATTCTTTGATGAACAGAAAGATTAAAAGAACAGTACTACTGAAACAGAAAACTTTTTTAACATTATAATCATCTTTACCCTCACTTTTGATTGGTTTAAAGCAACTTTGCTGAATAAAAGTATACATTTCTTTAAAAAAGAGTATTCTAATACATGCCTGCTGAAGTCTGCTTCACATGAGAAGTATTGCAGATGTTGCACTGATGTAAAGAGTTTCAAATTAGCCATTTATGAGTTTTCGTTCCATTTAAAATGCTCCCTGAACCCCATTTGCACTTGACCCTGCAGAACATTAATTTTTAGCAGCAAGAAAACTTACAAAATACTAAATTGTTTCAAAAACAATGGCCAGTTTAGTGGCCAAAATACAGTGACCTGGCAACCTCCTGCCGTATAATTGCTGTCAATGTAAACAAAGCTTTAGAATGCATCTGTTTTTGTAGACTGCAATGCAACTTACGAGATTTTAGAAAGGGGCTAATGTCTCTACAGTTACAAATGGGAAATAATGCATGTCTGAGATATCTCAGTTGTTCTTTGTGGCTCGCGTCCCCTGTCATCTCCCCCTTCCACACTCTTTAACTTTAATATGTCTCTATTCCTCTCTTTTTAATATGTCTCTCTTTCCATGATTAGCTGTCCTCTCCTCCTTCACACAGATTATTATGCTCAGTTCTGTGCCAGTGCCCGAAGGGGGAAGTTCAGACACTGCTCTTCATGTTTATCCAGAAGTTTCTTTTAATAAATATTTGAATTTGAACACGCTTTCAAATTCAGAGCCTGGGGACAAAATGATGCATCTGTGTTCCCCCTCTATTCACTCCGTCCCCCCTCTCTCAACCTCCGCTATCCCTCCGGGCGAATTGTTTCATGCAACAGATGACACATAAAGCTTTGGAGTTGGCCATGTTCGCACAATCCTTTTCTTACCCTCTAATGAGCAGTAAATTCTGAATCTTTTTTACATGTTGATGCACACAAACACGCCCACTAACACTTCCTGTACTCACGCTTGGCCCACCCCGGTGCTCTCTGGGATGTAGATCGTGTAGGTGGTGTTGGTAAACTGAGGGGGCCGGAAGCCGGCCAGTATGAACACAGAGGCTTGCGGACCCCTCCTGCCCTGCGAGTCCACGGCCTGGACGGTCAGTGTGTACTCCTTACTGGGGGTCAAAGGTCGCCCTGTGGTCTTTACTTCTCCTGTTGCTCGGTCCACTTCAAATGAATCTTCTCCACCTGTCACAAAAAACACATCCACTTAATGTAGCAAATAATAAAATGAAATAAAATAAAATAAAATAAAATAAATATATTTTAATATAAAAATATAGATTTCTGTCATTTTATTTTGTAATCTCTATTTTTATGATGTATTATTTTCCACATTTTTGGCATTAGAAAATGAAGAAGCAATAAATTAAATCAATAAAAATAAATAAAATATTAGATAAAAAATGTCTCAGAAATGTTGCATTAACTGAAATAAATTAAGTTGTAGTACTAAATGTAACAATTAAAAATGTAACTGAAAATATAAAAGTAAAACCTAATTCAAGATAGGAACATATACATTAATTGTAAATAAAATAATACTAAAATAAGACTGATTATGGTAAACAGAAACTAACGAATATATTTTCATTTAAAAAAAGTGAATATTTCATTCAGTATATTAAGATACATATTATAGTATTGTATAGTAGAAACCACCCGCCTAACTTTAAAAATGATGACTTGTGGCTTGTAACCAATTTGAAACATTGCCTTAAAAACTGTGATGTGGCACTTGTTTGTAATCACATATTAAAAGAGCACCTCTTGTAAAGTTCAGCTCAAAGTGCAAGAGCATTACAAAGCCAAAGTCACAAAAGCCTTGGAGTCTTTTTACACACATTAGGAGTAAGGGACCCTTCTGCCAGCTGTGGTTCAGTGCATCTGCGTGTGTGTGAGGAGCAATATGCTCCCCTCTGTTCCTCCTTCAGGACAATAGCAAAACAAGAGCTCATTTTAACTGCTGTCCCCTTGAGCATGTCGTTATTTGGGAGCAGAGGAAGAGGAGGTGGATGAAGAACACAGCTGCTGAGGCGGAGCAGATCTCCCAGCTGTACCCGCTCCGCCTTGCCCTTTCTGCAGCTGCTCGAATGCTCATCTGCTACAAGCAAAGGTTCTGATTCATAATCACGCTTGATTCTGTCCTTACAAGCTCTTCAAATAATTAAAAAGTTGCTGTTAATGGTGTGAAATGAATGATCTGTTCCTATTATGTATACTTTGCAGCTTCTTCAGACTGAGAATTGCCCATTTAGACAAGAAAACGTTGGGCAACCTCACTTTTTGGTGTTTTGTTTAGGGACGGGAAACTCTAAGAACAAAACTGAAAATTCAGGTACACATTTACATGCTACTAAACAAATAGAAAAAATTTGATGATCTGACAACAATGATATCAATGTTATTTTTGCATACATATACATTCAAAATTTTGGGGTTGAGATTTTTTAATGTTTCTGTCTCTTATGCTCAAAGAGGCTGCATTTGATAGATGTAAAATACAGTAAAAACAGTAATATTGAGAAATATTATTACAATTTTTAAAAGCTGCTTTAAATTTTTATATATTTTTAAATATAATTTATTCTTGTGATGTCAAAACTGAATTTTCAGTCTCCAGCAGCACAAGATTCTTCAGAAATCATTGTAATACACCGATTTGGTGTTCAAAAACATTTCTTCTTTTTATTAATGTTGAAAACAGTTGTGCTGATTAATTTAATACTTTAGTGGAAACTGTGATACGTTTCTTTTTTTCAGGATTCTTTGATAAATAGAAAGTTTAAAAGAACAAATTCTTTTGTAAAATTATATTATGCCTTTAATGTCACTTTTGATCAATGTGACGCAATAAACTATTTTTCTTGCATTTATTTGCTTAATGAATTATGATTTGTGTGTTGTATCAACTTTACCAACTATATCTGTCTGCACTACAAAGATAGATTAGTCATGTCTAAAGGATGTTGTAAGGCACAACATACAGTAGAGAGCCTGCAGCCCTTTAGCTGTGAAAATATTCATAATATAACATGGCCTTGATTTTGTTAAGGACAATTTTTCATTAAAATATTAAGCAAATTCATTAAGTGCCACTGTGCAACATAATACGGCTAGAATGCCAAACTGACCAATTAGCATCCAGGACCAGAACTGTCCGTTTTTTTAATTTCGGCCTTATTTCTACAGAATCAAGGTCTAAAATCTACGCTTACCTGAAACATTAACCCTTTTGTCCTACAAGGATTAGTGATTTATTCTGTCAGCGCAAATCTAGTAAAACTGACAATGAACGACATTCAACTAAAAAACTTGGAGGAAGAGCGCTATAGGCAACGGCACCGAAAGACAGAGTTTATAAACATCAGAGTGTAATATCACCAGAGACAGAATATTTATAGCACAGTCTAAATCCTTATGGACCAGAGAAGTAATTTTGTAATGTCACAACATATCAGATGATGAATGACTAGCCATTATGAGAGGTTATGATGTTTCTGAAGATGTCCTGGAGGTACAATAAAACCAGCGCGGCACACCTGTCCAAACGCACACATACACTCACAAATACACGTGCAGATCAGAGTTGTACACTTAAATCACATTTAGACTAATTAGACTGAATTCTAAGCATGCCTCAGATTCATTTAACCTTTGTTGCTCTCTATGCACTAAATGAAATCACTTAACCACAAGTGAATAACTATGGAAACGGCATGGATTACATTAGTGACTTAGTGCTTTATGCTGTCTCTATTACAGTGTTAACTGGCTCATTGGAAAGACACGTCATTGCCATTGTTTCAAAATAAAAGCACGTTTATGGTACGAAAACAAAACTAAAATATCCTGGCAGTCTTTGAATTTCTCTCAAACCCGAGCTAAACGCTCCAGTTAAACCCTTTCTGTTTCAAGTGGTTAAAATTATTGATCATGTAATGTATGTCTGCATGTGAGACATCAGATTAACTCCCTTTCCATCTAAAGTGGGCCAGCGCTCTGGCAGAATGATTGTGTTGACAGTTTCCCGTTTTCCATCAAACCCACCATCAACTAAAATGAAGTGAGCTGTTCCCACTGAGACATCGCCACTTCGGGCCACGAGCTTGTAGACCACAGAGCCAGCACCAGTGTCAGGTCCCACGGCTGCCAGGTAGGGGTAAGGGAACATGGCCCACTGAAGATCTGACAGGTTGGGGAGGGTCAGAGTCAGTCGGCACAGGTACCATTCATCACCTACAGAGAGAGGGAAACAGTGTTAATAAAGAAACACATCACATACCAAAAACACTTATTTCACTTGTCTATTTTGAGATACTGTACAAATTTTTTGTGCATTTTATGCTTTACAATAAATAAAATAACAATGCAAGTCTACTTACACAAAGTTAATTCAGTTAGTTATCAGGGGAAAAAAATCAAATTAAAAGAAGATGCACAAAATGAATGTGTTTTGTTATGCTTTTTATGCATTACATTACAATACAGAAAACAACAATGTAAGTCTACCTACAAAAGATTAATTCAGGTGTTTATCAGGAAAAAAATACTAAACTAAAGGAAGATGCAGATTTTTTAAAATGCACTTTATGCATTACAATACATGAAATAATGTAAGAAGTTCATGCATTTATTAATGAGAAAAATATAAGACTAATTAATGAGGTTTTTTTTTCACTTTTTTCTTCTGTAAGTTAAATTAATTAATTAAATATTGCCATTAATTAGTAATTATCTTAAATTAGAAATTACTTGAATATGGGAGGAAACTATTGTGGTTTCAAAGGGAACTGAGACTAACTAAGAACTTGGGCTGGAAACCAATGGCATAGCAACAAACTTAAACCCCCTCAGAACACCTTAGCAACAAACAGCAAAGATAAAAAATTAAAAATGCATAATAATAATAATAATACAATAGGCCCTGATGAGAGAAATTCAAGGCCTGCTGTCATCTTCCCTCTCATGATACTCTTCTTGTTTTATCCCATTCATTGTCTTCTTTTTGGAGAATGTTCACAATGCTCTTCATAATCTGTAATCTCAGCAAAAAATCCCAAACACATCTACCAAGCTGCAGTGTTGCATCTATAGCCTCTGAAAGCACATCTTCTAATCTCAATACCAGCCAAAAGAGCAGGAGGGATAGGGAAAGCCTTTAGCCACCCTGAGTTCAGTGACGCCTCTTGGCTTCAGACTGTCATTCAGCCCGAGGACGCTCAGCTACAAGAGAGAAATGACATTTCTGTAGAACACGTCATCTCTGACTTCCCCTGTAGGTCCTGAGGAAGTTTGCTGTCAGAGACACGATCCGCTCCCTCAGACGGCCTCGGAAGATCAGACGGAGAAAGAAAGGACTTAACAGAACAGAAATATCTTTTTTTGGGGTGTTTTTGTGTTCTCTTTTCTCTGTTGTTAGTTTGTTTCCAGACTTGCATCGTGTTGTTTTTGACATTTCACGCAAAAGCGAGACAAGAGTGAGAATAAGAAGAAACTTCACTTCTAAGCACCTCGTCAAGAGGGAACATACTACTGTTACCCTCACTTCCTGTGTTTCATAGCCATGCTTTGGAGTATGTCAAAAGAGACTGATCGAGGGAGATGCAAGGAAAAGACGAAAGACACAACGAGAGCAAAGAGATACAAGGGTCGGGGGTTTGGGTGTCTCGCCTCTATGTTTCCACGTCTCTGTGTTGTGATCGTCTGCAGAGTCAGGATGTGTCGTGCCAACGAATGGACCGGAGCTCACGTTGAGCAGCCAGTCAAATAGATAAAACCACATCAATACAAGCAGAGTGAAAACACAAACCAACAAACCCCCACAGAACACTGCACATGTGAAAGTCAACAAAAAGTGACATTCTCTATGCAAATACATGTAAATCCCGTCAAAGTTGCTGTTGGTGTAATCAAATTCTGTGGCTGTCCACTTGCCGCTGTGATTCACTGACGTTTGATGATAATACAGATAAATTATCAGTGGTCAACATGACTGAACCTAGCAAGATGTATGCTAAATAGATGCATAAATGTATCCAAATGAAGGGACATCGGCTTTAGCAGCACGGCAAGAAACAGAGTAGTAATGCCTTACTGAATACATTTTTATTCGATTTTTACATGTCAGGAACTGTATATTCTAGTGAAAGGATATTATCTAATGAATTTGCTAAATGAAATAACATTTATTACAAAAGACCAAAAATATACTGTTGATGAAAACATGTTGAGGATAAATAACGATATATAAAATATATAAAAAGATATATAAAAAATTCTGCAAATAATATATCAGTAGCATAAGTTGTCAACATACAACCGTAACAATACACTAAAACGCAATATCAAAAACAAGTCTTTAAAACATGATAAATTCATAATACAGTAAATTAGTAGCAAATACTTGAGTGTACAGTGTAATAAATAAAAACAAAAATAATAAAAAAATAAACAAGTAGCTATAGATAACTTTTTCAAAAAAGATTATTTATTAGATAATAATATTTATTTATTAGATATTAATATGATTATTGAATTTTGTATGTAATGTAAAATTAGCATGTATTGTAAAAATAATGAAAAAATAATAAAAGGTTATATCTTTTTCATATATATACCATATTGTTTATTTTTTATTTAGTGTTATTTATATTTTACTTTATGTAAATGTATCATATATATATATATATATATATATATATATATATATGAGTGACGCCTAGTTGTACCATCACAGAGAGGCACAAAATCACTTTCCAGGAATTTTTTGTTCACCGTTCCTGGCTGGTGGAATGAATTTCCCACCCCTATCCAGAATGCTGAATCTCTGACAATTTTCAAGCGACAACTGAAAACTAATCTCTTAAACTTTGCTTTCTCTTTCCTTAATCTCTCCCTGTTTAGTTTGTACTAATCTGAACAATGGCTGAAACTTTGTAATACGAGCACTTCCTGTGTTTATTTGCCTCTTTATAATGAATCACTTATTGTATTCCTCAATTGTAAGTCGCTTTGGATAAAAGCTTCTGCTAAAGCGTCTGCTGAATAAATGTAAATGTAAATGTAAATGAATATATATATATATATATATATATATATATGAATTATGAATCATTATGAATCAACTTTTTCTACTGAGTGAACTGAGTGTTACTGAGTACTGAGTGTTTTTGTCCAAATTATGGTTAGCAGACAAGGCAAAGGTAGGTGACTTCCTGTGGCGTGAGAGGGCAGACAGACACTCCGACTCTGTCCGATACTGTTTGTGTAATTTAGGGGCTCCACATTTTCATTTTTCTCTAAAGATCTGCGTTCTCCATGTGGAATCACAGACCTTAGAAGTGACCCTTACTACCTCACACACAGCTCTGTGTGCAGCCCACCATGGGGTGGCCTAAAGATCCAACAGATGTGGATCAAACCCCAACGGCCAACACCCACACCTGAGAGGCTAATGGGCCACAGGCTCAGTCAACAAACCTCCAGCGGGGAGAGGGCAGTTCAAGGGACGCCCGAGGAACCCTGGCGAGGCTTCCAACAAATGGATCTCTACTTAACTCCTCCAAAACAGCTGTGACAGCATCACCACATCCTGAAGAAAGATAAACACCCCTCGGATTGAGAAAATAAGGGAGGAAGGAATGGGTAAAAATGCTTTTTAGCTATGATAGAAATAACAAGCCTGTCTGGTAATGAAAGAGGGAGATTTTTCTATTTGTTTCATGACTGGGCATCTTGCTCTTTGTTTCAAAAGAACAATATGGAACCCCAGCTGAGATCTCTTTCTCACCCTGTGCATAAAACACAATGAAACAATTGCTTGATCTTTTCGGCATCGCAGTTTGCTAGTTCAGATAACGTGAGAAAAAAATCTGAGGAGAAAGCGCAAAGGCCTTCGTGCGTTTGTTTACACCTCGCTAATCCAAGCTAAGCCTGGATGGCGGTGAAGCAAAGCGTTGGATATAATATGCTTCGTGTATAAATAGCTGGTGAATTTCATCTAAGTCCACCCAAAGCTCTGTACTAATTTGAATATCAATACAGAAGATGTCACGGATTGTTACGTTAAAAAAACAACAACAAGGCGAAGAGTGGATAAAGAAAGAGGGACGGAAACGGTGCGTGCTGTGTTTGTGTTGTGTTTTTGGCCTAATTTGGTGTACGGTAATTTGGCGAGAGGATGTAACAGAAGCCGATGCCGACTGGGGAAAATTAGATTCCATTCAAAGAGACTTAAATGGTCGTCAGCCGCATCGAACATGTGCAGCTTTTCTTTTGTTACCATGTTTGTCTGCATCTAAAGAGCAACTCAAAGGAACTGGAGGATGGGAAGAATACGATGCGATGCCTTTGAGTGGATATGAAGCGATGAATCAATGCTGATTCACCATAAGCACAAAACACAAATGACAAAGGAAAATTGTATTGCTTAGACTTTGCGGTTTCATGATTTAACAGATTAAAGTTATGTTATATATATATATATATATATAAATATAAGAATCTTGAAAAAAGCAAGAGCAAAAAGCATGACTTTCTTCTTCAGAACAAACATAAATAAAATCATTAAGATTTTGAAAATCAATGCTGGTGTCAAGTTAAAAAAAATATGAAAAAAATACACCCATAAAATTCTAATGATCAAATTAGCTTTAAGCTGAAATTAATTTATTGAATAATCATTTGAATTAATGAAAAATAGCAGTGATGTCTGAATTAAATGATTCATGAATGAACTGTTGTTTTGACTCCTATGAATCTGTTGATTCAGTCTGCAAAACCTGTTCAAATGATTCGATCATGAATTGGTTCAGTGGCGTGCACAGACCTCTGGAGGGGCAGGGGCGAAATGGCGTTATGAGGGCACAACTGCGGACTGGGGGGTGGGGGGTTCCCCCTCAGCAGAGATTGTGGACCGGGGGCACATACATCGGACCGCAAGGGCACTTTAGTGTCAGACCTCAAAGGGGCAGGTGCTCGAGCCCCCCCTGTGCACGCCACTGAATTGGATTGATCCAGGTCTTGAATTCAACTCACTGTTCAATGATCTGATAACAGCAGTTAAAGTCTACATTTAGTGTAAATTTCAATCATCATTTCTTCGCTTTTGTTACATTTATCTGACTAAAACAACTTCTTGAACAAAGAAAAAATGCATGACCAGACTTGAATCATTCATGAATCATTGTGATGTCATGTGAGTGACAGAGGGAGTTGCTAGAAGGGAGGAATTATTGCCCAGTCCTTGTGTACATTAAAAAAATACTCCACCATCTTGAAAATTGTGTCATTGTTGGTCTGTTTGAGAAGGACTACATCAGCACCAAACCAAAGACTCTGAGAAGCCAGAAACCGTGTCTGTCCTCACTCTGAGCCCTTTCTGATACCGTGTCCCTGAAGTCCCTCTTGCAGCCGGATACCTCCCTACAGGACCACCTGAACAGATGATCTGGAATTACACACACACACAGCATAGGGAAAGACTTGCAGGTGTCTTGGTGAATGACAGTGTAGGCCAAGTTGTCATAGTGACTGAGACAGTGCAGGTGTCCCCCTGAGTCAAGTCTCCGCTTTGCAGGGTTAAGTCTTTGTGACATGCAAACAGCACGCCGGTGAGCTCGCGTAATTGCCTTGCCCTTGCTGGGCTGGCAGAAGCAGTTTTTGCGTTGGGATCTAAAAAGAGAGCTCTTTTCATGCTCAATTAAACACTCAACGATGTATATCTCATTGTTGTTCTGATGACATGCTTTTCCAGGGATGTAATTAAGTTTTCAAATCAGGGCCTTTGTCTTTTTCTCTCTCTGTTACCCTCACTCATGAACTGCACACTGAAATTCCTCCGGGTGAGACATCTCAAAGAGTGAGAGATGTGCGAAAAGAAACTGATTTTTAACACTACTTTGGGTTTTAGTTATAGTTATATCTACACGAAACATCAGCAGACACACAATATCCGCACTGAGCTGCTCCAGAGTTTGTTTTTAATCAGGCAAAGACCAACCTTGTTCAGGTGATCTCGAAGCAATTGATTTGGTGTGGATCCAAGCATGTTTGCCATCTTCATATATGCCTAAATGCACTGAACGAATGAGAAAAATGCATTAGAAATGCTCTGAATGAGCCAGGAGTGAAAACGATGTCTCACACTGAGCAGAGTGAAAGGAACACCCAAACACACACACAAAGGGAGAGAAAACATGGCCGTTAGTGTAGGTGTGTAAGTGTGCATACTAATCTGTAGGCAGTGACAGAGGGCAGTGTGTGACACAGACAGGGCCTCATTATTGAAGTACTGTGTGTGTGTTTGTAGACTGTGAGGGCTGTTTTGACCCAGCCAGAGCTCGAAAGCACAGTGCATCCTAATTAATGATCTCGCATTGTGGCCCACTTTTAGTCATACTATATTACACACACACACACACACACAGTAAAACAATTTCACCCTGACACTGTTCTTAAATCAATGTTTACTTAATTAAAATACAACTGATTCCATTGTTTTAATAAATTATCGTTGTTAGCAAACCATAAATGTTTTTGTTTTATACTACTGTTCAACATTTTGGGGACAGTATGATTTTTAAAATGTTTTTGAAGTCTTTTTTGCCCACCAAGGCTGCATTTATTTGATCAAAAATACAGTGAAATATTATTACAATGTTAAACGACTTTCTTAATTTGAATATATTTTAAAATGGAATTTATTCCTGTGATGGCAAAGCTGAATTTTCAGCTGTCATTTTTCCATGATTCTTTGATGAATAGAAAGTTCAAAATAGCATTTATTTAAAATAGCTTATTTTTTATGCCAAAGTCTTTACTTCAAATAAATTTACTGAATAAAAGTATTACTTAAAATATTATTGAATGAATTACTTAAAATATTATTGAATATTGATCGATATTCCAAACTTTCGAATGGTAGTGTAACTTACGCTATACTGGATATCATCTAGCATTATCAATAATACTGTTAAAGTAGCTTAAATTAA